>VWZY01012666.1:0-29299 GCA_013399075.1 Chloroceryle aenea | reverse complement strand
AAAAATAAATAAATAAATAAATACTGCATAGAATTTTAGATCAGACAAAAAAAAAACAAAAAAAGAAAATAGTTTTGATTATGAGCATCTCACAGAACCTGAGTATACAGACATTTGTGGTAAAAAAAAGATACACAGAAGTGATCCACTTTTACTCTCAGAAAAGTGTTTCTCTGCTGGTGTAGCCACAGTATTAGGCTTTGTCATCTCCCAGGCTCCACCTCAAACCACAACTGCAAATTTTGGAAACTGGAAAGCCAGTGGTAATTTCAAAGGACCCCGCGCAGAAGTTCTGCACATCAGTCCTACCCCCTGTTAGGGACATCGGGTAGGGAAACATAAGCAGCATCTCAAAACATTTACCTCACCAAGCTCTCTAACTCCACGCATGCAAAAAAAAAATCCAGTCCACACACAAGCCAAACCCAAAAATTCAGACTTACACCTAAATGTAATCATGATTTCAACCCACATTTCAACTAGATTCACTACAGAGAATAAACTATTACAGCATCTTAAATGCACAATGAGCACGCCTTTCTTTACCTTAAGATCCTTTGCAAACACTGAAGAATCTCATTATCAAACATCTTAGCAAAACCTGACAGTTTACTTGGAGAAGTGTTCAATTTTCCATACACAAAGGGGATATAAAAAAACAAAACAACAAAAAAACCCAAACACATGTATAGAGGAAAGCTGACCAAATGAACTGTTACACTGCTGCCTGTCACCACCCTCAATGCAACCTAAACCTAATTTTTTTCTGAAGCTGACTCATTCACACGATGCAATCCTACAAGTTTGGTGGGAGAGGCAACAATAAAATTTTCTTTACATAAAGTTTTCTTGCAAGGGCATTCCAAGGCTGATTTCTTATTTTGTTTTTAAAGTTTCACAGAATGCTAGATCTTTGTTTTTTTGCCTTCATTAGTTCTCACACGCCAGAAGCAGGGAGTCCTAGTAGGCTAGTACAGAGGCTCCCCTCTGACATGCCGATGGGGCTGCTGCAAGTTATCTGTGTTTAAGGGGTCAGCATTCTTGGTCTTCTCGCTTCCCATTTTCAGCCAAAGACTGGGAAGAGGAGGAGGGGAAAAGACCCACGACTAATGAGGAATTTGCACATGAACACTGTCCACTTTCAGAGAAAAATGTGCTTATGCATCTGCCAGGAAACCCATCTCAGAGATATAATTTAAGCATGCAACCAGAGGCTGGAAAGACTTGTTGACATAGACCTTTTATTCCCCATAAAGGAGAATGTTTATTCTGCAGAACACTGCAGTGAACAGCATGTACAGCTCTACAACGAAAGAGACAATTAGGTAATAGCATCCTGCTTCATAAATTATATTGCCCCACAGTCACAAGAGGCAGCTGCTAAGATATAAGTCTAAATAAGTGAACTCCATCAAGAGCTCGCACCAAAGTAAATCCAGCCACAAGGAATTGATCTGAAAGCACCTGGTAAAAGTGAGGTATATCCTGTAATCATTTCCACAGATCCTAGCAGTGATTTAGAGGCATTTATTACATTCGTAAATGGGTTTCATTGAGGTTTTTTTCCTCCCCTTGGGGACTAAAAATGGTACTCTTATAAAATTTACGAGTTCGGAAGGTGAAAGTTTCTTTGCTATCTGGTCACGTGCCTTCACATGCACACTAGTAACAAAGAGCTTGATGACAAATTCTTCAGTGGCTTGTGCCTGCTGTGGTTTCTGTGGCAGTGTTGGGTTCCCCCTGCATACAAAGCCACTGGCTTCACTTCAGATGGGTGAGCTGCAAACTGGATTGCACTTTAAGATGCACTGGACTTGTGGCAAGAGGTAAAAGAAAAGTGCTTGAAGCGCATCCTTCAATTCAAGCAAAGCCTCTTCATGAGAAAATGCTGGAGAGTTCAAAGTGGCTTCAGAGGCAGGATTCAGAAGAGTAAGAAAAACAAAACCAAACCAACCCACAAAATTCTATAGCAAATCAGTCCCGGGGAATCCTGTGAAACCAGAGATTTTCATAAGCACTGTAGCTCCAGAGCCTGGAAATATCACTGTATAAATAAGACATACCACTTCCACTGCTATTTAGCAATAAATAGCTTTCCCTGTTTCCATGCTCTGAAAAAGCAGAGCAGGGATCAAAGAACAGTTCCAGTACAGGATGTTGGCTGTCAGCTCTTGCAGAGGCCTGTTCCAGCTTTAAACCTTGACCAATGTTCTATAGGTAGCATATTCGGCAGGATCAACCAACCACATTTACATGACTTCTTCAACTACTGTTTTCTCTCCAAACAGCCCTAGTCAGTGTGTGCTCCCACCAGCACAGAACTTGGGTACCATTCTACAGCTGTTACATCAAAGAACAGGGCAACACATTTCTTACATCCCATATAAAACTGCACTCATATACTTCAGATTGAGACTATTACTTAAAATAGTAATCCTTAATTGCATGAAGCTGCATCCAGTGGTTTCTCCACTTGCTTTACCCAATTTCTTTACAAGAAGAGAGATATCTCCCATTTAGAGGGACCATGCTGATGCTTCTAGCTTGTCCTCTATTAGATCAGCAGTTCTGCAGCGACTGCTTTCCTCGTTTCAAGTTTTGATGAAATTGAATCTCAAAACAAATAAATTGACCAGATGTATTCCAGAGTACTTTTTAAACACTGTATTTCTGTTTGAGTGTAGAACAGCTTTTGTAATTAAAGTCGTGGAGGGCTCACTGCAGACTTTATTTGGCTTAAACCAATCTGTGGAAGATGAAAGTTACCATTGTAATGGCCCTACATTCTTGTTAGTTTGATATCTTCCTTTGAAACCACAAATAATAAGAATTTAATTCTATTTCAGACACTTGGTGGTCAACTGCCATTTCTTTTCAGTAAGGGAGAAAAGCTACAACCAGTGCTTCCCACCGGGACTAGTCTGCAGGCACCAAGCACTCGGGGAAGTCAGCAGTAAAGTTCTCAGTAAGGAAGTCCACGTGCAAAATTAATTCAACTATCAGTACCTATTACTGAAGAGCAAACACATTTGTCCTGATCATGTCACAGAGCAAGTAAAAGCAATAACCACATTTGGAAGCTGCAATAAACAGCAATATTTCATCTGGCTTCCTTACAGCGTAAGCACAGGTCAGGGATGGCTCTGGGGCTGGGCGAACGCCAACATCTTTTTGAACACGGACATAAACAGAGGTTTTCTTCTTAACTGGCAAACATATCTGAAGTATAAATAACAACCGATATTCAGGGACTGCTGCAAGCAATATAATCTGTAGCTACTGCACTCTGGTCTCCACTGAACTGCAAATTTCATCTGAATAAGAGCTGGCAAAATTGAACGCAGCTCTGTGCTGCACATTAAAGTGGATACAACCTCAGCAACTCCTTAAAACAATGCTCAAACTACCAAGCAAGAGAAAACACAAACACTGAAGTAAAGGTTACTGATACTGTCCTAGGGATTAGCCAGTCTGTGACAAGAAGCGATATAAAGCTTTAAGAGAGGCTTTAAATACAAGATTTAATTCTGTTTTGTCCCTGAAATCAAGTGTACCTGGTTTTCTGTTTAGTCACGTTAAGAGAAGCAACTAAAAATCTCACCTTTACTTGCATCACAGTAAGAACAAACACATCTATGGGGAAGCTTACATCCACCCACACCACTGGCTCTCCACAGAATGACGATCATTGCATCCAGACAAGTTTCATACCAATTTATTCTTTTAAGGAGAAGGAAAATGAAGGTCAGAAGTTTCAGGTCATCTACTGAATACTCCCCCTTTCTGCACACTCTAAGGACATAGAGAGGCAGTAATACATACCAAATGTTATCAGGTACCCAACAGCTGGAGCTACGGGGTCAGACAGTAAGAAAACATCCATGGAAATGATATGGTATTGAGAAATTAGGCAAACGGGTAGTGTGAAGAAAATAAAAGATGCTGAAAATACTGCAAAGCAAAATAAAGCACAGAAAACATAACATAGTTGAAACAGATTAATACAGAGCAAAGGAGCACAAGAAGGAAGTGAAATAAGATACCAATGAAAATTGAAAATCAGGAAAAAGCAGAAAAAGGTACAAAGCACGGGTACAAGCACAAAAGCTATAGTCCAGTTCCTGTACACAGTTAAACATCAGCAAAGGGACTGAAACTGAACAGCTTCCAACACTAAGATTATATCATTGTGAAATGGTGTAAGGTTGGAATAGATCATGTGAACTGATGTTATTTCAGTGTCACACTAATGTGGGGCCTCTCCCTTTTGCAATAGGTCAGAACAATTTGTCTCTTTTAAGTTTCAGAGAAATTTTTGAGAAGTTTCATGCCAAGAACAAGTCAGTGAAGTCGCACAGGTCTTTGCCATCAATCAGGAGCAACGCAGAATTCCACCGTGCTTCAGTTTCTTCTCCAGAGAACAGAGAATATATGTTGCTCTGAAGCAACCAGCCTGAAACCCCCCAAGATGGAGCATAAATCAAGCACAGCAAACATTTTTTGTTTCAAAAGAGATGGTACTTCCAACACACAAAGCTTTCACCCTTTTCTATCACATCCTGAATTTGTCAGGCTAAATGTTTAATTACCTGAACTATTACAGTCAATGAGAACGTGGATGAACATTATTAGCACCTTGAAATCTGGCCTTGAGATAACAAGGAGGGCAAGAGATCACAGTGGAAGGTATACTCCTCTGCACTCCTACTGAGGTAAATCAGATTTAAATTATCACCCTTGCCAAATGCATTTCAATCGCCTATGAAAAGAAGCAAACCAACAAAGGTAGCAGAGCAGTGGAGATATTTAGAATTTGTGTTAAGTTTACAGGCCCCCCAGACCCCAGAAAACCCCAGCTAACTTTATTTTGCCAGTAATTCATGTTTTGTATCCTCACTCTCCGCTACATCAATGCTTTTGAAGAACACATGCAAAAACCACTTTTTTTTAAACCATCTTTTTGAAAAGCTGGTAACAGCTTCCCCATTCAGCATCACTTCAACACAGCATAAGAGACATATTAAGAGCTCTAAAAAGCTTCACAGTATTGTTTTTTGCAGGCTCCCACAACTGTACAACAGCCTTGTTTTTAAGTGAAGAACAGAAACAAGTAAGACAGCAAGAGGCTTCACTGACAATTAGATGGCTTTCAAGGAGGAGCACCTCAAAGTGCAAAGCCAAGACTGAGGACTCGGCTAAATATGCGGAAACAGAACCTCCTGCATTGCTTTGTCTGCTATGTCCCAGACCAGTATTTCAGGGCCCATGAATAATTTATTGCCTTTTCATAGTTAAGAATTGCAAAACGAGCACATTTGACTGTAAATTGCAATAGAGAGGGGAGACTGCCTGCACATTTTTGACAGAAGAATACTTTGAGACAGAATTTCTTCTTCCCATGCTTCAGGGTGAACCCAGGAGGGACAGTGAAGCTCAGTGGTGCAGGTCACCAGTGCAGGGGCCCCTCCATCATCCAGCTACAACCAACCCTGTGCTGCAATACAAAAGCAAGTTATACACCAGAAAAACATCCATTTATTTTATTATTTCTGACAACACTTTCACAGAGTAACATTTCAGAAAAGATTCACAGCAACTTCCCCAAAGCTTTAATGATGCCTTCAGTGTTATCTCCTCCCACAGTCAGATAGCACAAGAGTTTAAACCAACTAAAATTTGGAGGCAAGACCTCAAAGCCTTTCATGTCACCAGAAGCAATGACACTTTAATAGGTAGCAAGTCTCTGTAACTCCACAACACCAAATAACCAGGAAGTAACAGAGCTCCTTGAAACAAAAGATGCTGCCTGGAAAGGAAAAACATTTCCTTGAGGTCACCAAGAATTCCTTGCAACCTTTTGCAAATCCAGCACTACCTGGCCACTTTAAATGACTCTTCAAAATGTCTAAGAATTGTTGCTGATCAAAAGATTACCTAAAAAATAAGTGCATAAATTTCAAGAGAGAGCTGCTGACAGTAGCTAGATGCAAACTAAATTACAGAAGACAGACTTATCTCATCTTCAAGTCCAGCACAATTCTTTTGTTAGAAGCACACTTCAAATACACTGTGCCAAGTTTGCAGATATTGCATGTGTCTTCTGCAGCAAAACTTGTTAGGGAACGGGAGTGTATAAATATAGCATACAGCTTGGCTATGATCCATCTACAAGGAACTGAGAGCGCTTACTTTCACCTTGCCAAAGCATTTAACACCACTGTAGGTCTAGCTAAGGAACAGACTTGTGAGCTATTTATACGCAGAGATAAAGGTGCCAACAAAAGGGTTTAAAAAAATAAATTAAAAAATTAAAAAAAAACCAACAAACAAACAAAAAAACTCAACCACCACCCTTGAGGTCATCAAGCCCCAGTCTATTTAGGAGATGGAGTGTTTCTGCTATAGAGTCCCTTCTTCATAAGATGCAGGGAGGGAACAAGCAGAATGAAGTAAAACAGCAGAGCTGTTTCTCCAAAAATCACATTTAAATGGGCAAAGACAGAAACTTGAAGTGCTGAATGTGTTTGGGCCAGCATACAAATGCATCTAGCTTAGTGCATCACTCATTAGATAACAGTGGGTTTAAGATCTCTTCCAAATAAAACATGGAGAGCTGCAGGATTTTACAGCATTGCACGATGAGCAAAACAGCCGCTTCACAGTGGGTAGCAATATCACGAAATCACCTCACTGCTCCATTCATGCAGGGGAGAAAAAGCTGTAAAATTATGTCATTAACAACTCAACAGGGCTTTTGAAATTCTGGCAATGTCAAGGTTAGCTGGAACCAGCCTTGAATGTTCAGGGGACACTTTGCAGTTATGCTAATGTCAAAGTCCACTTCTCTGAAAGCCTGTAATACCAAGACTCGAAAAGTAGTATATAACTACAGTTTATGCAAAACTGTATCCATATCAGGTCTGGGAAAAGCAAGGCTAAGCCTCTTCAACATGGGAGATGTTCAACCATAAATCCAGCTAGATCCAAGGAATAAAAACAATAAACAGCCCAGGTCTTGAGGAAAATGTCATTAAAATCATTCCACTGCTACAAGATGCTTGGAGATGCTCACATAGTAGAAGTATCCATCATAACACTGTAATACCTGCAGAGATACTACTGTCAGTATCCTGGAAATGACCTGTACACAAGGGAACATTACCCACAGGAATGGGTCACGGAGCAATCAGTATCAAAGGCACACTTAAAAGCAATATCTGACATCCTAATTTCTACCTACTAAGTGTGTCAGTCTGTTGTCCCAAGGAACAGGCAATAGGACAAGAGGAAACAGACACAAGTTGTGCCAGGGGAGGTTTCAGTTGGGCACAAGGAACAGTTGCTTCCCTGAAAGGGCTGTCAAGACCTGGCCCAGGCTGCCCAGGACAGTGGTGAAGCCCCTACCCCTGGACTCTCCAGACTACCAAGGTACACACAGACCAGCCCACAGAGGCAGCTGCAGAATCCGAATGTTGCCGTGGCAAAAGCTTTGGCATTTACAAGAAGTCGTCACACATTTCTCCTGTGCTGAGTCCATACCTCCTGCATTACTCCCCTTTGGCAGCTTGCGGGCAGGCAGAGCTCGATCTGATCTCCTTAGGGTATGAACACATGCTGCCAGCACAGCGGCTGCCACCCAGCCCGCTCCGTCCTCTGGAACAACACCACCTCCGGGCTTAACTAGATGGGATACAAACGACGAGGGACAGATGGTGAATGTGTACTCACCATGTGCTGCTTCCTGCAGGAGATACAACGCTTCACAAATCTGTTACACTAAGAAAAAAGCCTGACTTGGGCTGCTGATGGATGCCAAAGGGTACTCTGTACAACAGGAGATTACACTTCCCTTCTCCTTTGTTCAGTTCTCAAACCCAGTAGCAGTGGCACAGCTGAACCAAGACCACCCATCACTCCTTGTCTATCCAGAGACTGCCCCACAGGGTGGTAGGGAAATTACTTCTCTGATCATTCCCCTGTGGTATCTCAGTAAGAAAATTAAAAAATAAGATTAAAAAACAAACAAACAAACAAAACCCCACAACAAATAACTCACCAATTTTTCCTTACAGTCATGCTGTGAAGTTTCCCCATGACAACCCATCTGATTTGTGCTACAGTTATTTCTGTCTCTAACAAAAAAGAGAAGAGATCGGGAACAAAAGGAAAAAATGAGTAAGAAAGGGAAAAAAAATAAATTCCCTAGTGCTGGAAATATGATTTAAGTGTTAAAAAATGGGAGTCTCTCTTAAAGAGTACAGACCATGTTCTTACACTTTTGTGACAGCACCTGACAGACGGGAGGAAATGAGATTTCAGATAATAAAAATCTAAGACCTGCTCCAGTTACAAGACTAAAAAGGAGAAAACAAATTTAAGTGCTGACCTATAGTTCCAAAATTAGTTTTGTTAAATGCATTTACTACTAGCAAATGCCTTTCTGATGACCTGAAAGCCAAAGCAGGCGTCCAGAAAGCTGTGTGTTCCTCACGGCATACATCACCCTCCAAAACTAGATTTCTTCATGTCTAGATGCTCTTCATGAATATAATTATTAGGGTTTTTTTACGGGCTCTTCTATGCTGTTGTAGCATAAATAGTACTGAATTCTCCAGCTTCGTGGTTCCTCCGTGACATGAAGCACCAGTGCTATTCCAGATCCATCAGAACTGTCCATAGCCTTCACAAGCAAAAAAGAAACGTTCCAGTGTCCATACAGAGGCAGAGTTCTGCTAAATATAAATGGAATATTATATTCCTGATCTTAAAGAAGCATCAGAACTGACAGTATGGAACTGTTTTTTCTAACGCATGAGCTGTATATAAAAATAGTCTTTTCTCCTTAAATCAGCCTTTCCTTCTTCACAGTGACATTTAAACACTTTATGCTATAGAGGCATTTCAGCCTGAATTCAGCACTGTTCTTGGGCTATTAAATACTTCAAATGTGTTCATTAAAAAAAATTCAAAGACCACTCATTAAAAGCACATCAAAAAAACCCAACAAAACACACAAAAAAAAGCCCCAGCAAAACACACAAAAAATAAAAACAAAACCAAACAAAAAAAACAAACCAAACAAAAAAACCCCAACAAAAACATAAACAAAAAACCCACAAAAAAAACCAAAACCAAAAAACACCAAAAAATCAAAACCAAACAAACAAAAAAACCATAAAAACACCACAAAAAACCCTGCACACAAAAACAATTAAAGACTCCAAAAAAACCCAAAACAAAAACAAAACAAAAAAACCCCCAAACTAAACAACAACAAGAAACAAACACAGGAAAAAAAAAAAACAAACAAAAAACTCAAAAAAACCCAAAACACAAAAAAAAACCCAAAACACAAAAAACACAAAAACTCCCCCAAAACATAAAAAAAACAAAACCACCAACCAATCAACTAACCAAACAACAACAACAGACCAAAAACAAACAAAGAAAAACAAAACAAAACAACAAAAACAAACCAAACCCAAAAGGACACCTCAAGAGCCCCACTACACTGCCCCCGGGCATCCTCATCCCCAGCCCCACAACCATCAGGATCCCTCTCCGCATTCCTGGGCTTTCTAGGAACCCAGTTCCGAGTGAAACTGCAATAACCGGATGTATTTAAACAAATACGTTGTTGAGAAGTTCTCATTTTACGTAGTTTGAAATGGATTCTCTTCTTGTCACCATTGTCATCAGCTGGACAGAGTGGTCTTCAGTAAACGTTACGAAGCTTTGGTAACGCAGAGGCAGTTACAGAATATCGAATTTTAAAATTGATTTTTCCAAATCTCAACATCAACGCATATTAATATCTGAAATATCCATCAGCTACATAGCTAGGAAAGCAGCGTCTCAATGTTTTTAGTATGCAATATCTTCTAAAAATGGACCATTTCAGCAAATTCAACAAGACAGGAACCTTGGCATATGATACAGTGAATTTCTATCTCCGTTCTCTGTCAAAATCCGGGTGAATCCAGTCACAATCCCTTTCTTCTCATCTCGTGGTTAGCGTTAGTTTTTATATTTGTCAACAGTTCGTTCCCTGCTGAAGTCAGTCTCTCACTGACACGAGACAAAATCTGCACAGCTCTGGGAGCAGTGGCAGACATTCATTCCTACAAAGCAAGATCGACAGAGGCTAAATTCTTCATGAACAGTTGATTTCACCTCAAAGAGTGGTTTTATTCTCAACATCAGGGCTGGAAGCAATGAAAGCAAATATGCTGTAAAAAGCTTCCCAGAGACACAGCAAAGCATTTCTACTTCCACTAGAAGGAGAACAGCATCACCCTGAACTTCCCTTCCCTCGAAGGGAAATAAGACTCAGACACACAAGACACACAAGCTCAACTGAACACAGGATCTGTGTACTCATCCACTCATCTCACCGATCCCTTCCAAAGACCAGGGGTCTATGCCAGCCAACACCACGGGCCTTACCATATGCCATATCGTGCCCACCAGCTTCAGTGGGAGTAGATTCGGGGCCTGTGCAGACCCACAAGAAGATCTGTCTAAGCATTTCCATAGTACAGACAAAGGAATCTCAAATTCAGCCTCACACGTCAGCCGTAGGTTGTTGGGTTTTCTTGTGGTTGAAATCTAGGAATGAACACCCTGTGCTTTGATGAATGAGACATTAAACTCGTGTCTAACCTTTAACAAAACTGAAGTACCACCTAAGGAATAGGATCAAGACAGCTTTATTATCTAGAATTTTTACACCTCCTAAATTCCATCAATCAGAAGTAGTTGTAAAATGCTCTCACTTCTTTCCTTACACAGGTTTTGTAGTGAGTAGGTGGTGATTAACTTCTCACGAACAGGGCAAACAGTAGCAAACAGCCTACTCACAAATATGCCTGAAAGACCGGGATTATTCTAACATGAGCAACAGTACTGGCAACAGACCACAACCCTGAAGCCCTTATTAATACTGCACACAGAGATGAAGTGTTAATTCCTCTAAGCAAGAGACCTCCATCAGCCAACTATCCTGAGATGAAGAGGCGAGTTTCTTTTCTGCATCTCTTCCACCCTAAGAATTTTCACAGGCATCCAACTGCAACAGCGTCTTCCTTCGTACCGATATAGGGCCGACAGCTAGAGAGGAGCATTTACAGCTCCCACTAACGACCGTCTACGGTATTAATTCCCTCCACAGTATCATTTTAAGTTTATTACAAGTGCTCAGGTGACTACTTTAGGCCTTCAGACAGTCATAGATTAAAATCTTCTTCTCTGTAGACACTGCTCTCTAAGGAGAGGCAAGTGGAATACAAAGAGCAAAAAACCAGCGTGAAGTTATGTAATCTGGCATAGGCTTCTGGTTGAAAAATGTCAGCTGTTGGAAGTACAAGCTGTCAGACAAACACTTCCTCTGAAATACAACTTGGTAATGGTCATCTCAGTGCATGTGCCAGCACTGCCTTGTTCATTTCCAGAAATCTGCACGTTTGGGTTCACAGAATTGTTACTAATTTAAGATGTCCCCACTGACTGCCTAAAATTGAATAATTCTTCTAATTTCTAATGTGGTAGTAATAGGAGAGCTATTTTTCCATGTACTCAGATATTTATACAGCCTTATTTTTGGTCTGGTAAGTGGTCTAAAGATTTATATGCAACCTATGGCAGAAGAAAAGGAAAATATGCTACACCCTACATTCCCAGTAAGGGAACTACGGCTTTGGATGCCACACTTCACATATTTAAAACTCAGGCAGAAACAACTTTACCTGAATAAGCTGCAGCTAAAAAATAGTGTCATTTAAGTCTTATTAACAAAGTCTAATCTAAAAGTTACTTTTCTTATTTCTATTTTGCTTAAGTGCTTTGACTTTGGTTAGAAACTACCATAAAAATGAGCCCGTTCTGCATTTCCTTTGTCCCATTTGTCTTAGCAAGACCTTAAAGGAAAGAACAAAAAGCTTCTACAGTAAGATATTATATGAATAAAACCAGGGCCTCCAGAAAAAATAATCACTTTCAATAGCAGGGAAATCCCAAATGGTAAACCACTGTCATGACTTTTGGAGGGGATAGGGGGAGCAAACCTCCAGGGATTTAACTACAAAACTTCCTGAGATTATGAGCTGCCTCTCGGGGAAAAAATGTCAGCTCCTCCACAAGCAATTGCTGCCTCACCTTGCAGCACCCACTCCACCCCTCAATCCAGTTCCTTTTCAGGCAAAATTTCAACATTTTGGAACCTGTTTCTGCCCTAATCAAGGAGGGTATCTGCTTCATTTTCATATTCAGCTGCCATCTGCAACCCAGTAGGATGGACAGCTCGCAGCATCTATACTGCACTGTAGACCACATCAGCCCAGAAATCTGTTTTCTGTTATGGACTACAGTATGTACAGATGGAGTTCATTAAAATAAGCAGTGTGGCAAAGAGCAAACCATTCACATGATAGCAGAGGGCTGCAGCTGCTGACCAGCTCGGCCATCTCCAAATAACTCTCATAACTACAGCGTGTAACACAACCCTTCCTCGCCGGTTCGCCTCCCTGCAAGGGAATGACTGCAGGAAACACACTCTCGCCCTTCCCACCCAGCACGGGCAAGACTAAAGAGAGTAGATCAGGTTCAAGATGACGTGAGTAACATCCCTCAAGACTTCAAAAATCCAAGCAGAGCCTGGGGATATTAACACTGACCAGTCCTGGTATGAATATTCTTCAAGCGGGCACTCTTTGCTTGGCTGTATCTGCAGCAGACTATGTAACACATTCACACTGGGAGAAAGGGGCGGGGGGAATTATGTGAAAGTTCGGTTTAATTTTAGAAACTGAACCACGAGAAGCCTCGCCAAAGATGTGGGTTTGTAAAGGCCCTGCCTTTTGTCAAGCACTCAAAGTCTTCACTCTCATGAAAGGCAAAGACACTTTCAACTCGTTGCTATTACAAGTTCAGCGTTGAGAAACCAGACACCATCACAAAGAGCAGCTTTAAGGACTTGAACACACGAGGACACTATAACGCTACCGTTTTACACAGATTAGAAGAGTTTATCTGACAATTATTACACTCCAGAAATTCAACACTACTTACAAGAGTACATACAGATAGCGTATTTACTATTACAAAATAATTTAACACAATGACTAACTTTGATGCACAAGGCACATAAACAATACTTCCCCAAGGTACATAAACAATATTATTTCCTCAAACCAGATGTACCAATAAATACTTCGCCAGAAAGCTGCCACTTTCTCTGCAAGGTCTTGTCTTTAAATCACAGTTCTGAAAGGGCCTTTTAGTCCTCACCAACATAGCAACTTAATCTTTACTTCTCTCATGTGCATTTCCTTTAATTATATTTGCAAAATATTTATAAGGTTATTAACATTGATTATAAGAGTCAGAGAGATCTTCAGCACTAATTACCAGTACAAATAGAAATTCCAAGTAGTTGGTTGGGTTTTTTTTTTTAAAAAAAGAATCAATTTGACAATGTGTCATCAGGAATTCTCAGCATGATGGAGCTACTTCACCCAATACAATGAGCAGCTGACACGTGCAAACATGAACATCTCTGCAGACAAACCAGCAACCAAATAAGGGTCTGTATTTCCCCTCCTGCTCCAGAAAATCCCAAAATTCACTTGGAAATATAAACTGGACTTTTAAGAAAGCATCAGAATGAATGGATACTGCTCTTCAGCTTTTATATAAATCATCCTACTTCCACATGCATTGAGACCTCAACCAGCATCATTTTGTAGCAATTAGGAAATGAGCATTTTGAGCTAGGGAGCTAGCGGCAAGTGATAACTAAATGACTGCAAGCATCAAGGGTCTAAAGCGCTGGAACAATCTTAACTGGAAAATTAGATATTGCCACCTTTGAAGAGGAGGAGAAATAGCAGGACTTGCAGCTGCAAAGGAGGGAAGGAGGCCAGAGGAGATCTCAGCTGGCAGTACAGAGGCTGTCTCAACTGTAGCTCTTAACACACACACAGATCGACTGTCATGTGGACTTCCTACACAGGAAAAAAAGTTCAACTGCAATCACAGTGCAAAGCTCTAATCCAGTTTTTCCCTGTTATTCAGTCCTTTAACCAGACATACAAATGCTTCGATAGCCCACTTAGAGATGTACACCATTTGTTGCCTGCAGCTGAACTGTGTTTGCCCCCTTTGCTTGCACACACTTCCCCTATCTACCTTTATTGCTCCCAGAGCAGGAGGAGATGAAGCCAATAGTTCAGCTTCTGAAATTTACTAGGATGCTCTTCGAGCTCTTCTTTTCAAAAAGCTCTTCAAGATGACTGCTAAGCAATCACATTCTAAAGCCACTACTTCTAGATCAAAAGAAGAGACAGGGTGCCAAAAGCCTTAGATGTGAGGAAATTACTCCAGTCCAAGCGCAGTGATAAAAGGTACACTACATATAAAAGTAGTCGGGATCTGTGAAGACCCTCTTGGCTTGTCCTCTTTCACCTCATTCATTAACTCATAAAAGTCCTTCTGATTCTTTTCTCTGAGATTAAATATCTAAGTTATATAGTTTCAACTTGCTAAACTTGAACACACACACTTGACTTCTCAAATGTCTACTGGAAAAGTAAAGATGCATTAAAGGGGGAGAAAAACACCCAAGCACAAAAACTTGTTTTATCTAGATTTTATTAATAAATTGGTATTGCTGCTAAATAGATCCCTGTCTCCTATGAGTATCATAATACAACATCTATTGCATTAAGGAGCTTATACTCACTATAAGTAGGTCCAGAGTGACTTTTGCTCAACTCGGGCTGTGGTTTATAAAGTGTAATTCCATCCAATATAATCACTTTATAATAGATTTCAGATGTTAGAGACCAACACTAGATTAAAATCATCCTGTCAAGGAGACAGGTGAAGGAGGGGCTGCATCAAGATTAACCTTCCAGTCAATTCATCTAAATAATAATCCTTCCGTTTTGGCTTCCTATCTTGCCAAACCCAGGCAGGAAAAGACAGATCTTCTGCAAAGAAAAAGGCCTTATGTATAATGCTTGCACTAATGGCCAAGTTGCAGAATCCAAAAAAGCTGCCACAGATCTCTAATCTGTTTCAGACTGGAATGGCAAATTACCCAGCAACAAATACACAGAGAAAACCACTGCCTGCAACACGTTGATTGGAAAGAGTGAGCCAGTTCACCGTTTGACCTACTTCATCCCGAATAACCGGTCAGGGTATTTCCAGTACTGGGGCACAAGAGCAGCTCCAAAGGAGGGAGTAAAAAAAACACTGACCAGTTTTTCTGAATTCACAGAAGTTATTATTTTTTCACCTCTTTTTAAGAAGTTAACTTTTATCATTTGATCGCAAGCTTGAGTCAGAAGCAGGGAGGGGAAGACAAGGGAACCATCAGGGCAGGAAGCTCATTCCTGTGACACCCTGCTCAGCTGAACCAAAGGCATCATCACCCTGGCTGAGCCAAAGGCCTGCCAGAGCTGGTGAGGGAAGTGGCTGCTTCAGAGTTCAGAAACGGGAGATAGAGAGGCCATAACTGGGCTTTGCTCTCACATCTGTGCTACTCAGGCAAGACTTAAACCCCATTTTTCCCTGAGAGAAGGGCAACTGCTTTACTGGTACACAGGATGGACCTACAGTACCATGCCCTCTCCTTTAACAATGGCACAGCTTCCAAGGCGCTGTTAAAAATAAGCATTGCAGTCGTAAAACCTGGCATTTGACTGTCCCAGAAGCACAGATTCTTCCCATGGTACTATGCCAGGATCACTTTGCTCTTTGTGTCCAGGTGAAGAAAATTCACTCTCCTTTTCCATTCCAGCCATAACCCTTTCCCATGGAATTTCCAACAATGCGGTGGTAGAAAAAGCCACCAGACAATAAATAAATTTATAATTTATATTAATAGTAAATATTTTTTAAGCATAAAACATGCTCTTGTAATTTTCTGCACTTTGTCTTCTTTTGGTTATACTTAAGTGAAAGCTTTGATTCAATGAGCTTAGAATATTCCATAATGAAGAGCTGCTGACATGAGCATATGATGCATAAAAATGAGAAAGCAGTTGCACAGAACATCGATTAACATCTAAAAGCAACAACATTAAAAAGCATTCAAGCAAAATAAATGCCAAGTACTATGACATCCGATTACTGAAGCATTTGATGGCATTACCATGATTTTCTCTCCTGCCCCTGAACTAGCCCATTTCTAAAATAAGCCTGGCTTCACAAACTAAAAAGGGTTCTAGAAGGGCTTTAGGATATTGCCTTTGTCTTGGGGCTTCACTTTTAGCATAGCAGACTCTCACAGCATAAGAACCAAATAGGATGAGGTGATAAACCACCACAGTGAGACTTCACAGCTGGGCTCAGAGGCAGCCCTCAGTCTGGAGACCTTTTATTTGAGAGAAGCATCTATGCTGGAAGGTTGATTTACTCTTTTTTTAAGGGGGGGTTGTGGGGGAAGTGTTGCAGAGAGCACTGCCAGTCAGTCATACAATCTTTCAAGGGTCTCTAGCTCTAATAAAACTTGAGAAGGAAAGAAGGCCACTTTGAAGGCAACATCTGTATTGATTGATTTGCACAGTGTTGAACACAGCAGCAACATAAACAGACTCCTGAACAAACTCCCTTCAAGAACTAAGGAATTACAGCATCTCATTAATGAAACAACACTCACGAGTAAGAAATGTGCATAAATAAGCACTCCTGCTCTTCAGAGATTAAAAAAAAAAGTTTGAATTCAGCAGAATCAAGACTAGCAGCTGATGAGTAAGAGCACAGAAGTTGGCCAAGGGCCATCACTTTAGGGAATAAAAATATTTATTACCCACTCCCACCCAACCTAAGTATTTTCATGCGCTATAAAAATAGGTTTGTTTTAAAAACTGCTGTGAAAGTTAGTTCAAATTAGTAACTAAGAGAAGACTCAACGAGAGCCATTACGTTACATAAAAGCAAGTTGCCCTTTTGTACTTGCCAAGGTGTTCTCTGTACAACCAGGTCACGCTTCAGGAAGAACTCACCGCAGTGCTCCAGAAGGGGAAATTAAATCCATTTATAGAGTTTTCCTGGTTTGGCAGTATGATGATGAATACAACATCTCATTGCACCCTGCATTCGTGTTGTAAAACTGAAGCAAAAGCAAACTGAAGCTAGTCTGACAATAAATAAATCACCTAACTACTGTATTAGCCATTTCTAAAGAATGCACAATATGTTGAAGCAAACAATTCAATGTAGGACTTTACATCTCTGAATTGCCCTTATTTGCTGTACCATCCCTTCCCTCTTTTCTCCAGTATCCATCAACTAACAAATCCAGCCAGAACAACAACTTAACTGCATCACAGATGGAATTCTGTCAAGCTTAGCACGTTAAAGAGAGTACTAGAAGTGTGGTGTTTCTATATATATACTTCTATCTGGCACAGAGTATGTCTGAATAATATGGCCTGCCTGATGCTGAATGGGAGTTTTGGCTGAGGAATAGAGAAGTCTCCCTTGGGAGTCAATTTAAAATGACCACAGAACCCCATAAAATACAGAACAGAAATCAAAGCATTATCCAGTCTTTGGAAAGACCTGTCACGCCTACCACTTAGACTTGATTATGTAATTTCTTTAAGTTAGTAAAAGACTTTTATAAAGCAATAGGAATAAAGATTTAAGTGCAGAAGCAGACAAAGCACTTCAGGAGTTACACACATACAACACAGAGAGTTAGCTGCCAACTGTCTTAGGCTGCAGCATCAGACCTTGCCAGCTGCTGCTTCACTCTTTTGCAGAGCCCACTTCCAAAATGTAACTAATAACTTGTTAAAACAAAGGGTGATGCTATAAAAGCCGCTCAAAAATGTGGTCACTCCATACTGTTTGAGCACTCTTTCAAAAAAATAAGTCCAAGACAGCCTTTGAGTAGCGAAAAAGTTTTCAGATTCACTCAGTGGCACTTTACCTTCTCGGCCACGTATTTGAAAATAGATATTCTCCTTCTTCCTCATTTAAGAGCCTTTTTCCCTGGAAAGGGCTGACCTAAAATTCAAGGTAATTAAAAAACAAATTACTCTTTACAGTTAAGTACTTTAATAAGTAGGACTTCAAAACACAAGCATTCAAGTATCAGGTCAGAATGAAGGGTTCCATCTTTGTTTACAGAGCACATCCAGTAAATTAGAAATGTCTACAATTTCATATATCTAATACACAAAATTATATCTTCATACATTACAGGTATACTTCTCTTTTCTGTCACAAAAAGCCAGGGAGATCAGACCCCTTCAAATAATAATAATCATCATCATCATCACCTTAAGCACTCCATTCCCACCCAGCTTCAAGCAAATGAAAGACAAAACAGATTTTTACATGTAACATTATTTAAAACAAGAGATGACCTTTAATGCACCTTGCCATGGGTGGCAGGTTCTCACCCACAAGCAGATTTAATTAAATTTAGCTCTTTAGACTGATTAGTGTTAATAAAGCAATCTGGTAATTGACTGTTTTATGGTGTTTACAATATAATGTTCTGTTGGACTCCAGTATCATCGTTATAAGTTGCAAGGCACTGTTTTTCCTGAGCCCTTCAGTAACACTGGCTCCATACGAAATTTAAAGGAAGGACTCAAAGACATTGTAAGTACTGGAGAAGATCAGAAGTAGAGTATATAACTTGTACAAAGGATGCTAACAAGGGATATCACTAGAGAAGGCTGTGTTTATGTATAAAAGATACACACACGCTTAAAAGAGAACCATTGTAAAAATCTGAGACTTTCATGCCTCCCACTACTTTCTACTTCTGTGAAGCACTGGACCACTTATATCCTGATGGAAGAGTCAAGACACTGAGTACAGGCTTTAATTTTCTATTTGTAACATTCACCGGAGAAATGCCAAAAACCTGCTTGAGCCAATTTGATGTGTCTATATCCAGAAAAAAAAAACACCTTAAAAAGGGCTGGTGATACCACCTTTTCTTGTTAATACAGCTGTATACTGCTGAGTATGGATAACAGCTTCTACTATATCGTGGTTTACCAGATTTTCTGTCCTTTAAAGCACAAATATCAACCTTCAAACATTTAGTAACGTCACTCTAACCACTGGTCTTCAGGAGAGGAACCAAGTTCTACATTCGGTTTGCAGAAAAAGTACATAGAGGAAATTTCACAGATAAAAATGTTTCATTTCTCAAGCAATTTTAAGAGACCTGTCAATAAATAAAAATATACTGTTCTCCATATTTCATCGTTACAACATGTACAAAAATTTCTACCTACAAGATGCTCTTACCTGGCCAGCAGACAGGAGTTATCCTCTCACGCTTGTACAACAACCTATTACCCTCAAGGGAAGAGGAGCTCCCCGAGAATTCCCTGAGAACCAGAACATGTTAAGCCAGCTTGCCCAGAATGAGATGGCTCTGAACAACCCATCAGCTGGGATTACGGCTGAAAAATCAGCATTGTTTAAGAAACGCTTGGACAGCTTTTGCGTGGGGGTGGGAGAGGATTACTGTGTCCAAACTGGGCCTGCGCTGTAATGGATTACCTGGAGAATCTGTGGCCTAGCCCTCACTAACAAACAGGTTCAGATGGAAATACACTACCAGGCTACACACATCTCACTTGGTTGTGCAATGAAAATGACTTTCACAGCTGTGTATTGGAGGTCTCAGAAATCGAAGAATGACACTCAGAATGTATCAACAGCATGAGACGTAGCAGCAGCCCTCCCCCAGTCAGATCCAGCCTTTGCTTTCTCCTCTCCCCTCAGCCCCTCCAACAGCAATTACCACCCAGAAGATACAATTCTAAGTTTATCCTTAGCCTCACAGTCTATTTAACACTCCCACTGTGTTGAACAATTAGTTTAACATCAGGAATAGCTGTGTTTGAAAACCTGCAAGTAACAAGAAGTCGTGAGAGAATGGAATAAACCAATAGTCAAAGCTCAGCCCTTGGAGAATCCCATTCTGTTAGAGGAAACTACAAGGAAAATCCAATTCTCTGAAGGTTTACTAATAGCTTTTGAGGTGCAATAAGCAATGTTATATATATGTAAAGCTCTTCTACCTGACAGCTGTATTCACAGAGCTCATATTAACTTTATTTTTTTGCACACTCTACTGGTTTTATAGTGGGAAGACTGAAAGAACAGACTTCCTATTCCAGCAGCACAGGTAGCAGATCTCAGAGAAGCAGCTCTAGGTAGTGCAAAGCTCTCCAAGAAGCTTGCTTCTGTATGAACGTGTTGAGCACCCCCTTCCCAAAAAATTAGGATAAATTACTGTTAGAGCATAGCTCACTACCAACCCATTGATCTTTATTTTCTAATTCTAAATTTATAGATTGCTTGGTTAGAGAACAAGTTCTGGGTTACCAGATGCCTTTCTGCTAGACCAAAAACTGTTGTTAAGTCTGAAAGTATATATTTATTTCATTGGTGATACAAAAGCATTTCACTAGCACATACAAAGAACCTTTCTTCACTTGCTCTTGTTCACAAAATAATGATTCCCACCCCCCAGGGGTAATTAGACTACAATGTATTACTAAAAACAGTATGTAATCCACTGTAAATAAAACACTGACATTCTCTGCATATATACCGACATTATCACCCATATCCACACAGAAGCACAGTATTTCCCAGAGCCTCTAGATTCCTCCACAGTTCATGTAAAGGTTAGGTCACATGGTTCCAATGTACTCATTTCACATCAGAGCAGACTGAAATTTCCTATTTAATGACAATGGAATAGTATGACCTTTGGGTACCACAAAAATGTCCCCAAAGCCCACTCCAATTTTCAACAGATGTTGAATCAACATATTTGTCAATGCAAATCCTCTTAGAGCTCAGCAACACGTTCACCAGAGGTAGAAAATCAAGACCCAGCATACACACATTTCATACATGAGAGCAGACATTTTAAAGAAAACAGCTTGCAGGAAAAACAGTTACACAGCAAACCAGTGGGCTATGGATCATTAAAATTTGAAGTGATTTATTTTCTAGAAAGAAAGTGATACCTGTTTTCCTAGTCCATTGAAAGAGCTACAAGTTTGCCATCAGAGAGGAGCAATTACACAAATAAAAAGAAACTCATCAGGTTGTTATCTTTCACTGTTCATACTCAGCAAATAGGATTTCATGTTTCCATGTACATTGATGCCATTACAAACAGCCACATGTGATATAACCAAATCTAAAGCAATGTGTGTTTCAGAAAGAAAAAAAAAAAAAAAAATTACAAGAATCTGATCGGAGCCCGGAGCCCAGGGATTTTTCTGCATGTGAAGCAGTTTCCTTGCTCTCCTGTCACCCTAGCATGTTAGCTGATAAACGCTCCAGAATTAGAAGACCTAAGTGGGGATGTCTGAAATCCATCTGACCCAAGGGAACAAGTTTAAAAACCTGACCCAGCTTTTAGCGTGACTGATACTCCTGTACTCTGTTTCTGTCTACTGGAAGAAGCTGGCAAAAGCAGACAGAAGAGACAGACACAACTAAATTTGGTATTCAAATGTGGGCTTAAAGCAAGGATATTTTGGGAAGTAGGAAACACTCAAAAGAGGAAGACCAAGGAAAAAAAATAATTAAATTTAAATCAGATACTGGTGAAAGGAAAAGTCACAAGAGCTGCAAGAGCAGAGACCAAGAGGGAAGAAATATTATTCTTTTCCATTTTCTGTCTCTTCAGAGCTCTGTGCTCGAGACATCTGTGGGACTGTGAGAACAGTCTGCAAAGAGTCACCATAGGACATGCCCCCCATCCCAGGAGAGAGGCATCGTCACTTCACTGCAGGCAATATTAAAACACAAGTCACTGATCAACCCATTAAATCAGTCAACATGCAAAAAAATGGCTTTTGTGGAACCCGCTGCCGGTAAGCTTTTCTGTTCTGGGAAAGATGAATCAATCTGACACTAATTACATCTTAAAACTTCAAGTAACGATGTTATAGCAGGGAAAAACCCAATCTGAAAATCTATTTAGGAGGAAGCCAGAAGCGGTTGGAGATACCATCTTGCTTGTTTCATTGATGGAAGTTTGAATACAAATTGAAGAATATATTCTCATTCACATAAACCTTCTGACATCTAAAAGGAAAGAAAATTGTTGCCCTGAAACCTAAGGATTGTTTTTGCATTTCTTCACATGCCAAAGATAACAAGCACTGCCCTACCTAATTACCAAGTGCTAAAAATAGGAACACGGCAGTGCTGATGCATCTGGCAATTTTGGTTTAGCAAAGGCTCTGATTTCTTGTACAGGAACATACAATACAGAAATTAAAGAAAAAAAAATAAATAAAACTATTTTATGAAAGAGCACAGGAGCTCATGAAGCATTAAGAACTAGAAGGCACCCAGTGTTTTTGCAAGTATAGTGTTCAGGACACGGGATTAATCTGTATCACCAAAGAAACTCTCATCTTGCCCAGAAAAGCAGCACGCAGGAAGGAGAAAAGAGCTGTTAAAACAAGCAGCAACCAACCAGCAAGGAGCTAAAAGCAATAGGAAATGAAGAGGCTTCCTCACCACTTCCAAGAGTGGAATCTAGCTCGGATTTGGCACCATCAGATCACTTTCCCTGTTCACCCTCTCCAGCTCAACTCTTAAATGCTGTGGTAGTATTTAGGGAGATAAAACCCCAGCCCATGCCAAGCTGCTCGCTCACAGACTGCAGGCATGCAAGAAGGCAGAGCAGATGCAACTGAACAAATTCCCCTCTTTTCAAGATCGTGCCCAGGATATTTTGCTGAAAGTACATCACAAAGCAATCCGCTTCCCAGTTCTAGGTCAGAAATTTGTAATAAGCAATTAGCTCAGACACTCATTTCCAGTGGCACTGAACAGTGCCTTAAGTCCTTAAATTAACAAAAGTTATTTCAATCTATTCAGTGGAGCTTCCAAATCAGAATAAGCCACTCAAAGTTTTAGCCCAATTGTGCCCTTCATGGGCAATTATACTCAATACCCAAAACATCCATCCTTTCTTAACCCAGAAATAGCTGGTTTTGTTAAAACTTCCAAACATTTATACCTGACAACAAATCCCTTGAAAAATATTGTGTTTTAACAACCACCACCACACCACACCACCCTCCCTTTAGAATTCCACACCCTAAAGTAGCCCATGCTGCATGGGAAATTCTCTTACAGGAAAACATGACACACTGAAGGAATGGTGGAACAGAGAAGAAGGTTAGAGGCTGAAGTGTTAGTCAAATCTGTCTTGAGGAGACACCGTTTCATTTAACCAAGGACACACACCTTTCTGCCCAGGCATACACTCAGGTCCCAAAACAAGCAACCCTCTCTCTCGGAAATGGCGTAATCAGAGTTCACTCCTCTCTTGACACCCTAAACTCTCAACTGGTTAGGCCATAAAAGTGCTTCTGGGTCTGCTCATCAGGAAGTAGTGGTTCTCTATCCCCAAAATGCCTGATAATACATGCAAATGAGGTCCAGAGCATCAGACTACTCAGTTTAAGAGATCACTGTCTCCAGTCACTAGTCTCATTCTCCTGCAAGAGGTTCCACCACTCATACAGCAGTGGATGCATACAGCAGGTCTTCACCAGGAGCTATTGACCTTACAGCATCTTACTTCTAAGGGTTTAAATCCAAATTACAGGTCAAGATGCTAGGCTAGAATCTAGCAATCACTGTAACCGTGAACCACAGTGATTTGTGCGACAACTCACCTCAGCTACCCACAGTATCAAAAACACTTTCACCAGCAATCAGCCAACATTTCACTTGCAAGGCTGCAGACCAAGCCTACCCATAGGGATGCTTTTATAACACCTTTTTGCCTCATGTAATAGTCTCATTTCAATGCACGCAGCAGTTATTTTTCTAGCTTTAGCTGGGAAAGTTCTACAGCTTAATTCTTGCTCCCTAACTGAAAGAAGGTGAAAGAAAAGAAGTGTGTTGAAAGTAAATGGTTACAGATGTCTTCCCTTAAGCACTTCCCTCATCTTTACTTTGTGATGAAAGCCCAAGCATCAGCTATTTCTCCGCTATGTGCAAGACCATCTATTTCTCTCTAGTAGATCCAGGGTGATGAGTGAGTGCACCAGAAGCAGAGAAAGCTACACAGTGAAATGGTCATACACTTTACCTTCTTATAAACATCTCTGGTATTTAAAACTAACAAACAAACAAACAACCCAACCAAAAAAAAAAAATCCAACAAAACAAAACCCCAAACAAACAAAAAAACAACCACAACCCCAAAAAAACCCTAACACATACTACTCTCAAAGCCACCTTACAACTATCTGAAGGAAAATTTTGCTAACTCCTGCTGCTTCCCTTCCTCACATTGCAATGTGCAACTTCTCCCCCCAAAAAAGTATTTCAACACAAGCGAGACAACAGCTGATATTTCAGAGATGCTATTTTAAGGTTTGCCTATGGGTGCATATGTTTAGCTAGACAGATTCACTCCTGGCAACCTGCTGACAGGAGGGACAAACAACATTTAGGGCTTCTGAAGCAGGGTATGTGGATTATGCTCCTTGCAACCAACACAAAAAACACCCGAACCAACAACCACAAAAAAACCCCACAAACAAAAAAAGCCAACCAACAAACAAAACAAACCAAACAAACAAAAACAACCCCACAAACAATTCCTGAACAGTGTTGAAAGGCTTGCAAGTACACTTGAGTTCCAACTTTACTCAGCAACAGGCCTGGAAAAACATCCTTTTCAATGAGGTAATGATGAGTATTACATCCTGCGGACAAGCCCAGCATCTGGACTTGCAAAGAAAAAAACACGGGCTTCCCATGTTGTTAATCCTAGCAGTAGTCTCTTGCTTGACTGAAATAGGACTCACAGTTCCTACCCAGCTGTTTTCTCAGACAGCAAGAGAACAGCTGAAGAGGGCTTGAGCCAGGAGTGGACACAGAACCAGGCAACTAATTATTTCAAGTTGTAGTCTGCAGACTGTGCGCTGGGAGACAGGCTACAACTGCCCATTTCACTAAAATGAGATGGATCTTGAGATTATCGCACTTCTTAAACCATCCAAAGCTGCTCCTTCACACATTTCCTTTGGGAAAGATTTTAAGTGATGCCACTGCCATTTTTTTGGCTACATAGCTGTAAAAAGCTAGGAAAAAGAGGCGTTCAGTGAAAAAGTGTGCATTTGCTACATAAAATCATTGCCGTTTTGGAACAATTCTCCATGCCCTGCCACCAAGCACTCCATGCAAAGTCCCCCTTCCTATATTTAGGTCAATCTGGATCAGTCAAGCCCTCCATGAGCATCCCTTCCTTTCATAACTTTCTATTCTAGAAGAGAGACATACAGCCAGGCGTGCTTTTTCAGATCATTTGTTCACTTGGGCTGCTACGTTAACACTTGTAAAGGCAGTAAATAATGCAATAAAAAAAAAGTTTAGTACAAGCAACTGGTGTTATATAAAGCTGACTACTTCTAAGGGCTTCTCTCTGAATATCTGTCCAGCTCAGAAAAGCTTTCCTGCATCTCTAGTGTCAAATGCTGTTTAAAAATTTCCGCTGCTACCCTAATGAGGCACACTGATCTTACATGGGCATTACCTAGAATATCCTCAGGGAATACACTGCTTCAAATGCTCTGGTTTGAGTAACAGTTCAATAGCATTTGCATGGCTTGTGTTCCCATATATAAACACCCATCCTGCTTGTTTGAGCATCAACTTTCAACTGATTGCTTCCACCTCTGTTTATGCAGCTCACCCAAATTATATGCACCAGAGAATTCTCCCCCCAAATTATGCCCTCAGTTCAAAAGATGAAGCCTTTAGATTCCCCATACAATGACCATGCTATCTCTTCACTAGTACTGAAACTCCAATTTAGGTTCTTGAGTAACCTAGTGCCACCTTACCCTGGTGGGTTTCCACCACATTTTGAGCTATTTCAAATCAGCTAAAGTTTCTGTTCTTTCCTAGGAGTAGCATCATTATTTGAATTATTAAGAACACAAGTCAATGACCGAACTAAAAACTTTGGTGAAACAATCAGATTTACAACCCATAAATTGGTCATGGAGATATTTTAAAAGATAATCATTATGTATAGGTCATAACACACATCTGCTCGCAAAACATCATTAAAAACAAGGCGTAAATGACTTTCCTAATAATACCATAAAATTTATCTTGACCTCACTCTTCATCATTCAGGAGATTAAAACCCAGTAGCTAATATGGCTGCCTGTAAGAGAAATATTTCATTTACACAAACATCAGTTTCCTCACTGGATTTGCAAAATTCCTTCTGCTCGTGTAACTCTTTAACTATTGCTGTGGCCAGCAAACACCACAGTGGAAGTTAGAGGGGAAAAAAAAAAAAAAAGGCAGAAAACCTGTTCTGGTTAAGGTTCAACAGCTCAAGACTCTACCTTCCTTAACTGGGCGTGCACCAGCCCGAGAGAACAGACCAATGACTGCCGCGGACGCAGTTACTGCTGGCTGTGCTACCACAGACCTCACAGAGTATCAAACTGCTCGATTTTGCAAACACTGCTGGCATGTATTCACAGAGAGGAATAAAACAGCCCAAAAGTTTCCGTTGACCTAAACACTGAATAATCTACTGGCGTTGACACAAGTCTGAAAGCAGAGAAGCCTATCGTTGATCAGCTTTGCTCTCATCTGTAAGAGCTGACACCCAGAGAAAAATAACCTTGAAATACAAGGTATGTGTGTGTATGGCAAACCCCGAGTGGCACTCCTCTGCAGCCATTAGGAACCAGAAGAACACAGTCTTCTGAGTAACTGTATTTACATATTTCCCATCTATTTCATTACCACGTAAATCAGAACCGCAGCAGCCAGATTTAGTGGTGCATTACTACTCTTCACCAATGAGCGAGGTGACATAGTAACCGTGCCTTCTACCTTTGCTCTAAACAGGTCTAGACAAGGTGATGAACCACTTGTAGCTGATCTAGTTCAGAAACTGCCTCAACCCCTAAAACTTACTACAATGGCCCGATGTGAGTAGTGCCGCTACTAAACCCCCGCCAGTATGGTATGATATGCTTCACTTGGACGATTTCCTTCCGCTTGCTTAGTGACTTCCTCTGAAGGCCATTCTCATGTCCCCTGGGGCAAGGACTGCCCTCCGCACCGCGCAAGGCTCGCCACCGGGCTCCGCGAGACTGCACGTACCCAGCAAGGCATCCTGGTTTTAAACTCCAAAAACTCTACCCTTCAAATGGCAGGAGCTCTTACAGGTCTTAAGATGTCCTTATGGAAGCACGTAGGATAGCAGGAACTGTTGGCTTTTCCATATGTCCTGACAGTTACAAAATAAATCTGGGAAGTGTCAAATCAGCACAACCCTTGGAGGAAAAAACAAAGCACACATTGCAACTTAATCCCAGAGAGCCCAAGGTCCCTCTAAACCAGATTTATTCATAGATGTTCTTTTAGGCTCCCATAACATGGCAAAATGAGATCCTAAAATCTACTAATAACTTGCAGGTACCTGTGGTTTTGGGATAACAAAGGAAGACCAAAAGGAAAGAGAAGAGTGAAAATCTACACACAAACCCAACAGGCCTATGCCTCAACTTTGCCTGAACACCAGCGAGGAAAGGTGGAAGAGCCATGCTTAATATCAAGACTCTCAGCATCTTTACTAGGAGGAGGCAAAATGCTTACTGTAAGAGTTCTTAAGATTTTAAGGAAGGATTCATCTAGGATCTCTTGTGTAGAGAATGGGCAGTTAAACAACAAAACTCTTCTAAGTGCATAAAACCCAAGACAGAGTAACACAAAGAGTTTAAATAATATGGGAAAATGCTGAACCTTGAACTTGGCAGTTCACAGTTTTAGCACTCAAGGGAAAAGATAAAAGACATGCTTGTATTGGGCTTTTCAACCAAATGGAGTTGTCCTTTAAACAATCCCCCAAATAAAACAAATAAATAAATAGAATCAACAAATAAAAGGAAAAACACCACAGTATTTGAGGCCTCACACTACTTCACAATACAGTGAAAATCAGTACATAAGCTAAAGAAAAGTGAAAGCAGGAGAGAAACATGCAATGGAGAAGGACAGCCTAGGCCTCCTGCTACAGATTAAGGTTTTCCTTCATCAAACGACAGCACGGCCAAGACACGGTTGTGGAATTTAAACCCTCATCCTGAAGCAATGCCTAGGATGTTAGCATGACTCAAACTTAAATAGACAGCACAACCACTCTTACTTGCTATGTTTCATCTAAGACATGAGACATTCTTGTCCTCCTACCTCAAACTCCATCCCTAGGAACTTTCTCATCTTCTCATTCATATTGCCACAGAAATGTGACTTTTGGAAACACGCTATCCAAATCCCTCAAACGGAAATCAGTCTACTGCATGTATTCCAAGGATGCTACAAACCACTTCAAAATGCTACATAATAATACTAAAGGCTTCCCACGTCAGGGCTGCCATGAGTGATAATATCTGAGGTGCACAACGTTAACAGCTAACTCAATCCTAACAGCCAGCTGCCACCAAAAATAAACTGGACGTTAGTATTCATCTGATCCTGCTGCAGCTGTGATTCAGAAAAGGAAACCATGAGAGACTTAAACCTCTTCTAGAAGAATGATTTATTGTGTAACCCATCTCAGGGTCTGACCAAGAGGAGGCATGGAACACACAAGCTATGCTAGAGGAAGAGGATGGCCACCTTCAGCAGCAGCCAGCATCAGAGCAGCTGAGACATGGTCCAGAACAACCCCATGGCTGCTTATCCCTATCTCAGGCTGGCACTGCCCGCATCCTCCATCGGAAGACTGTGGGAGGAAGGATGCAGAACAACCCACATCAGGTTTAGTAAATGTAAAAACCAAATTCAGTTGCCCATTGAATCAATGCTACCATACCAAATGTGTCAGAATAAGGAGGTGGAATGCAAACAGCCATCAGCCAGTTTTAACTATTTAAAGCCAAATCAAGCAAAATGCAGTGTCTGAAGAGCCTAACCCATTAAGAACAGAGATAAACCAGCTTCCAAGTGTACACTTGTGCCTACACAGAGCATCACCTTACAGCCTGCTGCTTCACCTTTTTTCACATGTATAAAAAAGCCCAAGCCCCAACCCAGTTGCCTCTTCTCTGGTTCTCAGTCATTAACCCCAACCTCAGCAGACAATTATCGCCCCTTAGCTGGGAGAGGTTTCTGCCCGAGAACGCCGTTTGTCCTCACGGAATAAACCCTTCCTAACGCTTTCGCGCTGAAGCGCTGCCGTAAGGACGTTGAAACCAGCCCGATATCGCTGAGATAAAGGCGATTT
>VWZY01012665.1:177158-244792 GCA_013399075.1 Chloroceryle aenea | reverse complement strand
AAAAAAAAAAAAAAAGAGGAGTGGCAGGGGTATGTAGTATGCATACTCACAGATTTATTGGTCTTGTGTCAGCTTTCTTTCAGCATAAAAATATTTTTTGTTGTTGCTGCTGTTTTGTTTTTGGAGGGGTGACAATATCTAATACAGAGCAAAGGAAAGGAAGAGAGTGAGAGATTAAAATAATGAAATAAATAAATTAGAACTCTTGTCACATAAACAATGGGACAGAAACAAAAGGGAGAGGAGGGCAGAGGACAAAATTATGGAATCATATAAAATCAGGTGCTCCTCCAGGGATGTTGAGGTTTTTCAACAGCCTGAGATTGACAAGGGGATTTTTCAGCCCTCTTTTTGATTCTGTTTTGTGGGGAGTCTTGCAATACATCGTGCCAGTTCCCTGCATGATGTTGCACTGAAAGAATTGTGACTTCCAGGGGACTCATTATGGTTTATGCCTCCCAAACATGTAGGTCATACACATCAGGGTGTATGTGAAGAGAGTAAATAATGTGCACACATAGTGCATCACACAGAGCATGAGACTTGTCAGTCCTGTCCTGATATCCTCTGTTCTGTGCAAAACTGAAAGGAGTTATCCATTAAGTGCTTCATGTACAAGATGAATTTTCAAGTGTCTTTGACCCCACTCTAGGTAATGATTATCCTTTTCCTTCTGTTTCTTGCAGTCATTAAAACTGTAGGAACATCAAACTTACTTAGCTTTCTTCCCACTTGGCTCTTTAAAACCAGACAGTAGCCTGCAGCACTACTGTCCAAACTTCAGGCTGGGCTGCTTCTTGTGTTTTGCATACTGCTCTTGGTGTGTGGCCTCTTGCTCCCAATTACACTGAAATTCCTTCTAGATACAGATTTGAAAGCATGATTTTCAAAGGTGAACAAACATGCATTGCACGATCTCTGAAAGAACTTTCCAATAGCAGAATGTCAGCACTCTGAAATGTTACCCCACTGAACTCTCTGGATAGGTGTTTGTTTAATCCTGCTCCCTACTTACAATCTCAAAGTTTCTGTCTCCAACCATTCTCTTTATTCATTTGCCTGGTGGAGGCTGAGTAAAGTGTGACACAGGTTACAAAAGGAAGCATTTGAATGCTCTCATTTCGGAGGGATATTTATTCATATTAGAAAATTACCACAGAAAGAAATTGGCATCACTGCTGTTACTGTCAATCTGTATTCAGAAAAGCTTAATTTAATACTATTCTAAATGGGGTATTGTGGGTCAGGACTAACGGCATTGGCACAGTTGAGTGAAATTAGCCTATGCAAGTTATACCTGGCTCTTGCCAACAGGATTAATCCTTAGCTTTCCAATGAGCTGAAATCTATCAGGAGAAGAAAAATTTCAAATGTGTTGAAGTTTTGCTGTATGTCTTTTGTGCTCAACCATGTATGGCTTTTGCACTTTTCTGCAAGAACCTGACTGTTCATAATGCTCTGCAGAGCTCTACCTCATCTATTCAAGTGGTTCTCCTTCAGCAGAGCCAGTACCAGGTTTCTCAGAAAGTAAGAAAGAAACCTACAGTAAGCAAAAGATCATTTAAGTACTCTACTACCAAAATCAATAATTATGCTTTCAATAATTAGTTACACGCTGGAACACATCTGTTTGTATTGCTTCTAGAAAAGATCTTGGCTCCTGTGACAGGCTCCATAATAGAAGGAACATGCTTTATACTATGTAAGTACTATTCTTCTGCTTTTCTTTCCCTTGACAGATGGCACTCCTAAAATAATTTCTGCCTTCAGTGAGAAGGTGGTGAGTCCAGGAGAGCCAGTCTCCCTTATGTGCAATGTGAAGGGGACTCCTCTGCCTACAATCACTTGGACACTGGATGAAGATCCCATTGTGAAGGATGGCAGTCATCGTATCAGCCAGATTATCACCTCTGAAGGCAATGTGGTCAGTTACCTGAATATCTCTAACACTCAGGTCCGAGATGGTGGAGTTTATCGCTGTACTGCCAACAACTCTGCTGGAGTCGTCCTGTACCAGGCTCGAATAAACGTAAGAGGTGCTTGTCAAATCAGCTCCTCAAAAAACACACATAACTCATTGTAGTGGAGAAGAAGATTGCTGCATGTGATAAAATAAGTCTTGGAATGCCAAAAGCAACTTACTGTTTTTCCTCCTCTTCTCTTCCCCACTCTCTTTTCCCACCCTGCCTCTCCAGCCCCATCTAGAAAGTGTATGGTATGGTTAAATGTTGGAAGAATATCTTGGCTTATGTTCAATAGCCTATTTTTCCTATACTCATCTCTACTGGTTCACAGTTTCTTTACTTTAGTCCTGCTGTGCATGTTGTTTTTTTTAATTTTCCTTTTCTCTTTTACTTGTCCGACATTCATTGTAATTATTCATGTATGAAGTACTTTAGCTTGCATTTCTAGCTCTACATGGCATAATACCCATCCTCATAGTATTATACTTTATATGTCAAAAAAACCCAAACACTAACTTTGGCAGTGTTCTCAGGTGTAAGAGGATTCTAGTCTTGTATCAGTTTTAGTATTTTATATTAATTAAGTAATTCTCAGCCTTTTAGTTTGTAATGCAGAAAGATTTTATCAAGCAAGTGTTGGATAATGCAAATACATACCCCACATCATTAGCATATATGCTGCAGGGTGAGAAAAACTAGAACATATAAAGATTAGGGAAACTGCTGAAGTAGCTCTTAAAAGGAAAAACTGTTAAATGCTAAGATGTGTCGTGCAAGCTGCATCTGTAAATGTCATTAACATTTGTATTTTCAGAAAAATTTTATGCATGTTTCCTTCAAGCAAATGTGCTTTTAAATTGTTTTCAAGAGTTTCTTTTTACCTTTCTAGGGCCAGCAAGCATTCGACCAATGAAGAACATCACAGCAATAGCTGGACGGGACACCTACATTCACTGCCGTGTGATTGGCTACCCATATTACTCTATCAAGTGGTACAAGAATTCTAACCTGCTACCATTTAACCATCGCCAAGTGGCATTTGAGAACAATGGGACACTGAAGCTTTCAGATGTGCAGAAAGAAGTAGATGAGGGTGAATACACTTGTAATGTCCTCGTTCAGCCCCAGCTGTCCACCAGCCAGAGTGTGCACGTAACAGTAAAAGGTAAGGTTGACTTGGAAGACTAGAGCCAAGCTAGTGCCTGTGTCATTTATAGAAATGCAGAACTGCACACACAGGATTGTTGTGGCAACTAGATAATGAGCACTTAAGGGGGTTAATCCAGATTTGTGTTTATTTTTAATGATGACATAGTTGCTCAACAGTTGTGGTGTCTTTCTTGTTCTCTTGTTCTCTCTTGACTTCTAGCCTTCTTCATTCAGCTAGCAAAGTATTGTATTCTAAGTGGAAGCCTTGCAGAAGCAAGCTTTCTTCAAGCAGTTTTTACTACAAATCTACTAAATCAGTAGATTAATGGTTTGTCACCTAAGTTTCTCTTGTGACTGTTTCTCTGTTGGATGGCAAGGTTTATATTGTTATTATTGTTATTATCCAGTGAGTTTCCTGCTTTTAACAAATAAGATGAGAATTTTAGTGTGTATGTTTCTGCCAATAAGCAGAGACAAGTACTAAAAGCATTAACCTTGCTTTTCTCTTATATGTGTTTTTCTGAGTGTTCTTTATGCTTAGAAAGGTAGCACTGTAAAGAAATCTGGCTTGAAATTCCAATACGATGCTTAAAATCTATTCTAACAGTCCCAAATAAGGATGTTCAGATGGCCATGAATGACTTCAGCAATAGATGAGAATAGGATTTTTTTACCATTGTGTTCTTACTTTTCTGATATTGGCAACGTTCAGACCTATTCGCAAGGACACAAAAGACAGAAAACCTGATTGCAGTAGCACCTAGTTTTGAGCAATGGGGCTGCTAAATAGCGCACTTCATGTGAGCCTGTAGGAAGAATTCAAGTATAATTTCACTTCTCCTGAAGTACTTAGGAACTTTTACTGGGCATTTTTGGGGAGAAGAGGAATGAAGGAAGATTGATTCCTGTATCCATTTTCAGATAAGATACAGAGAATGGCAAGGTAAAATGACTTTGTTACAGTCATCTGATCTTCTTTCTGTTCTGTTTGCTTAGCCCTTTCTAGTTTTCAGTCTGGAGTGATGTAATTGCTAGTTATTTCAAGAGGTTAGAGGATTAGCTTTAAACCAGTAGCAATTTGGATTCTGAATGGCATGACATCTCACACACTTCAGTCCATCAGGGGTATTAGTCACGTTCTGTGACATAAAAAAATAATGTCAACATTTCTTTATGTATAGGTGGTACCTTGCTTGACATTACAGTAGTATCTCAGATCCACTGATACAGTTTATGAACTGAATGCTAAGTTAGTAATTATATTGCTGCTGCACTCACAGTTCACCATGGTAAATTTGGTCGGGAATGCTGCCTCTTAAATGAAAGAATTGTTCAAATGACTATCAAAATAAATGTAGCCAGACCAAAAAAAAAAAAAAATAGGAGAAAGATAGAGATCCAGCAGTCTATCCTTCAGCTCAGACATTATTTAGATCAAAACATTACTAATCACTAAGAATGTTAGCTGGCACCTCAGGTGCAATACTCTTTTTTCTTCTATTAAGTTACAATTTCAATCTTGACAGTTACCCCTCCAGAAAACAATTGACAGCCATATCAATTTTGATTAAATTGCAGTTTTTGACAATGATTTGAATTTCCTGAAGGTATTCTACTGTACTTCTTGATAGTTAGCTGCCAGGGCCACTGGATGGTCAGACATCTCAAACAGTGAATGAATACACTGTGAATAACTTGCATAAACATGTGGCTCACTTGAAGAAAGCTGGTGGGCAGAGCTACTGCTGCACCTGTAATGCAGCTTCATCCTGCATGTGTTCCTTAAGGCCAGTGGTTAAGAGCAGAGCAAGTTACAGCATGAAAACTATCCATGGCAGGTACAAAGCAAATGAGTTAGCATGGCTCATATCTATTGATCTGGAGTTGCCAAACTTGGCTGCAAAGTGCCCAGGCTACTTCATCATGCCTTAGCCTTGACAAGATATTGTTATTTAAAAGAAGGGTAATAGTCTGTCCTCACATGCTGAGCCCAAAATGTCAAGGGCGAGTTTGTATGTCAGATGTGAACTGTTGTCAAAGTTCTGCTATTGTAGCTGGAGGCCAGCATCATCACAGCAGTTTTTGAGATGACTATGTATTGTTTTCTTCTGTAACTACAGACTGATTTTATCTAACATATTAGTGGAGAGTCAAAAGTGGCCTGTTTCTTTAAAATATTATTAATATTTGTGTTGCCTTTTCAGTTTATAGATTCCAAAGTTAATGTGATGAGTGTTTAAGCACTTATATTTGATTCCGAGAAATACAAAATATGGCCCAACTTGCATGCTGGAGGCTAGAAGTACTCTGAAATAGGACATTGTAAGAGGAGTCAATATCAGTGCCCAAATACGCTTATTTATAATTCAACTTCTCATACCATCCATATACTTATCTCTTCTCCAGAGAAACAGAGGGAGAACTGTTTCCCCTCTTCAACATCATGGGTCCTTTGGCTTGTTCTCATTTCTTCTACAAGCTTCCTGGGTGACCTCAAACCAGTCATCTGAAGGGTGATTCAGAGTGGATGACACTTAATAAGCCATTACTTGGTATTTTGTTTCCTCCATGTTCTGTTCTGAAGACATAATTATCAATTTCCTCATGAGCTTTTCTGAATTATAATCTCTGTGATATCACAGAAACAATGTACTCATTTTCAGAGCCCACCTGGGTGATCAGGAGTGCTTTGGCAAATGGCAGCTGAGGCACAGACTTAACTTAAAAGTATCCACAGATTTTTGCGTGTTCAATTTCAGAAGCCTACAGCTTGATTTTTCCAGCTCACCTGCTGTTATATTACATGTATGTGTCCAAAGTTCTGCTCCCATTGAAATGAAATTGCTTCTGAGAGTTCTTTTTCCTTCTTCAGATCAGTCACACCATCTAGTTTAGCAACCACTGGGAAAGACAGATTTAAGTAATTTAATTAGCATTAACTGAGAGATCTGTGGTAAAGGTGAATAAAGAATTTGGCTCTACAGGGTAGGATTTACTTTTATTAAGCATACAGCTGGCCTTTCTTGCCTGCAGTCTTCCGCCACATTTACTACCCACTTCCCAAATTTCTCCAGTACATGAAGCATCCTTGTTCTGTGTTGAATGAAGACTTACTAAAAGTAGCATCCAGATAAAGATATGCAACAGAGAGCTGTCCTTTCTGTAGAGTATTTTGAGATTTAAAAACATTCAAATGAAAGCAAAATCTTGAGGACATTCTTAGGAAATCACTGTAAGATTTCAGACAGGAAAGCAGAACATTTCTTGACAAAAGCTTCAAAATGAAGTTCCATTTGTTAGAGAAACCAAAAGTGGGGCTTATATACCCTTTCCATGCAGCCTTCCACCTGACAGGCAGTCAGGAAACCAAGACCTTGGGTGCTAGAAACTTGTATGTGATATTTGCCCTTGGGCAGGCTACTTTTTTTCCTCTGCTAATGAGAATAATTATTAGACACCACAAGAAATCAGTTATCCCAATTTACAGGAACAACTGGTATACTTGTCTGCATAGACACCTACACCAGATGTCTGCAGACTCTTAACTCTGTCCCACAGAGGTGTGGAATGCCACCCCTCCACCACCCATTGCCTGTTCCCTGTCTCTGTCCCAAAATCTAGATCTTGGAAGCTAGCAATCCCATAATCTGTCTGCTGGGAGCTGAGTAGGTAAACTGGCAGGAAAATGAACAGGTTTCTGCTTGGCAGGCAGCTCTGTTGGAACTGTGCCTGAGTCCTAACGGAGCTTTTTGGAAATCAAGCCATCTTGGCATTGTTTTTTTCTATTTAGACAAATGAATTGGCCAGTTCTGATTTCTGACAAAAAGCCATTACCCACCCTGTAATGCACACCTGATGGGAGGGAGGCTATGACTGTACTTACACAGTTAATTTCCAGTATTTTCTACTTGCCAACCACTTGCTTTTGTAACTGTAATAATATTCTTGCAATATGTTTTGCTTTGATCTATGTTAAATGCAATTTTCTTCTTAGTTTTCCTGTAAACTGAATTCCCGTTCCACCCCATCCTGAAAAGTGGAAACAGTAGTTACTGACATTGTCAGAAATATTAATCTAGATTAGCCTTGCTAATGATACTGCATAGGTCCTTGCCAAGAACAGAATTATTCTTAGCGGCACTAGTTTCTTACTCTTCATTTGACCCAGATCTAGTGATTTGCCGGTGGGGTTCATATGCACCTGCCAATGGCAGAGGACTATTGAAGTCAGACATCCTAAGGAGAAGAATATTCTGTATAAGATGTAGGGTTTTGTGTTTATTTCTCCTAAGTATGACCTATATTCCTCAATCTTCTCCACCTCGTCCTTGCCTAAGTTCTGGCTTTTCTGCTCTGGATTCCAAAACCAGTCTGTCCTCCACATCACACAGAATCACAGAATGCTTGGGTTTGGAAAGCACCTTGGAAGATCATGTAGTCCAACCCCCCCTGCCGGAGCAGGATCACCTAGATCAGGTCACATAGGAATGCATCTAGGTAGGTATTTGAACGTCTCCAGAGAAGGAGACTCCACAATTTTTCTGGCAGCCTGTTCCACTGCTCTCTCACCCTCACCATCAAAGTTTCTCTTTACGTTTCCATGGAAACTCCTATGTTTCAACTTGCACCCATTGCCCCTTGTCCTATCTTTGGACATCACTGAGAAGAGCCTGGCTCCATCCTCCTGACATTCACCTTCTAGATATTTATCCCATTAAAGTTCTCCCTGTCCAACTCTCCAGCTTGTTTAGGTCTCACTGGAGAGACCTAGACAACTTTCCTATCTCAGTCTTTATTTCCCTGGTGTGTTGTTCTTATGACTCAAAACTAGATTTCCCCTGCAGAGCTTCTTCCCAGTCTCCAGTTACAGACTTCTCTTTCTGGCTCTCTTACCATTCTCAGTCTCCAGTGGGTTTCTGTATGTGTCCCCTGTATGCAGTTCTTTGTTTACTGTCAGTTCTCACCACACTGTTTCCTTGTCCCAATCTTTCATGCTCAGCCAGTTTCCCAACTCCACTTTACCAAACCCCATCACCTCTGCAATCCCATCACAAGCCTGCTTCCAATTTCTAACTTCCCCTCCACTGCCCCTACATCCAATTGTATAACTCCCTTTGGTTGTCCTGGACACAGATTTGAGCTTCTGCTCTATCACTTGCTGTTGCTATCTGTATGTTCAGAAATGCAGGCTGCTTCCCAACTCTGGTCCCTTGGCCTCCACATCTCATTTGTTTCCCTCTGTATTAAAATATCTTTTTTTTTTTTTTTCATGTTTCCTGAGCCCAACGTGGGCAGCTGTATGAGCACAAAAAACCAAACCTGTCTCCTTTGATTTCTGACATCTCACCAGACTGCACCTATCCCACATGGCTGGAACTGACTCATTCACTGAAGGTAGTGCTAGGACATAGTCAGTGATACTCAGACTCTGAAAGCTCTTAGCTGTTAGTTAATGGAAACTATCTTCTCAAGATGTGATAACTGTAGGGTTTTTGTCTGTTTATTTACTTTTGATTTTGCTCAGATTGCAAAATTTGGGCAACCTTCTGATGACTTTTCATAGGGATAGCAATATCTGATGCTAGTTCCATCATGTGCGTAACTTGAAATCCATACATCTAACCATGGGGCAGATGGAACTTCTTGGATTCTCAAAATGCCTTTTTTTTTTTCTTCTTATGTTAAGATCAATATATGCTGCATCCCTATTTTTCCACCATTCCACCTTATTCTTGGAAATGGCCAAACAGTTGTAGCTGAAACTTGCCAGCTGAAATGACTCAGCCTGAGGCAGACATCTGGCATGGAAAAATACTATCCAGACAAAAGTCAAACTGCAAGCAAATGAAAATCCTCTTATAATAAGAAGTGTTGGTAAAGAGAGATTATATTACCTGTCCCACCTGCAAATTTCATATTTACATTGAAAAACAAGCCTTCAAGTGGCAAGATGGTAAAATAATAACAACATCTTTTCTACAGCATTTTAGTAGATCTCAAAACATTTTTAAGACAGGAGTGATTCATTATCTCTTTTTATAGTATTATTATTATTATTATGTAATTTAGAGTAAGTTTTTTCAGCTACAGCAAAAACCATCAGTAGGAAGTGATAATTTTCTTTTCATCAGTCTCATGGGACACACTTCTCATGTAAACAGCCTGCTGCTATTCACACTTCTTCGACAGAAATTAATTGAAAAAGAAACCTGTGAGAGGAAAGGGTGCAGCATTCAAAATGACTGTTTCTGATCTTGTAATGCTTATATATCTCACTGATTTAGAAGGCTTCTCATTGCCTTATATCAAAGTGATAGCACTTAACCTGTTGTGAATCACATGAAAGAATTGTACTAGTCTGTTTCTTTTTGGAAAACAAGCCAACAAAACAGGGGCTATTTCTAAATAAATTAATGGTGCTACTATTTGAATAGAATCACCTTGTCTTTCCTGGAAAGTATCTAGATTTTTCTAATAAAAATGTAATTGGTGGATTTGCACTGCAGATCAACACAGGAAGTGTTGGTTTAGATAGTTAACAATAAACAGATACCATAGTTAAAAAACATCAGAAGATATATTACTAGGATTCTCGGGACCATGATGCATGCTGTAATCTGTTTATGCTTCAGTCTGTGGCATAGATTATGGTTAAGTGTGAATTCTGTTTCATTAACATGTCTAAGATGGAAATTCATATCTTTCTTATTGATTGAACCTTGCCAGTAATTTGAGTCAGAAAAAAATTCTGGCCTTGATGTCCTTCAGATACTTGCTTCATTCTATCACCTTCTGCCTTTCTTTCACTCTCCCATGCAATATCTTTTTGAATCCCTTCAAGCTTTTTGAAGGTTTTTCAGGAATAAATATTCAGATCTTGCAAAGTGATTGGAGCTGCCATATGCAGGAATCATGCAAGGGCCATGTGGTGAGGATGGATGAAAATATCCAATCGTGTAATAGATCCTGCAAAAATCCACTTAATGGTCATTCTCGGGTCACATAATGGGCATGGGGATTTGTTACAGGGAGCAAGCAGCGGCTGAAAGTGTCTTATTTTGTAGCAGTATACTTCTAATATACTATACTCCTAGTGACTTCACCTCTGACACTGAACAAAACAGTCACCCAAAATTGGATAAATTGTTTCATTACTATCCTAGTCTTCATGATGAGGAATTAGTATGTTCAAATATAAAGCTCTTCACTTAAATCTAAATTAAAACTCCCTGTTATTGTGCACAGCATTATATCTTTCAAGCAGAATTTAAGTTGGTGTATGGATGTTTATTTATGAGTTACATACACAGTATGAAATGATTCCCTCTCTTACAATAAAGCTTTATTTACTTTGTTTTTTGGAAGAAATCACATCCTTACTTTTTTTTGTATGTATTTTGTCAATTATATTTGGAATACTTTCTTATATATTTGTTAAAATTGCTTTTGCAATTTTGAGCACTTTACTGCATCATTAGCAGAGTGTGTTTAAGTACATACAGTAAGTACAAATAGAACACAATAATGTGTACATGATGGTGTGGGTCTGGAGTATGCTGGCCTAATTTCAGATCAATGCATTTAATACATAGCATGTAAAAAGAAGAACTCTCAACTCCGTGGAAACAGAAAGGTGATATAAAATCAGCTCCTTATGTACAGCCCTGGGAAAAAGGTAAAAGGGAAACTAGTGTTAAACCAGTCAAATAGGAATGATTTTCAGAGACAGGAATCATTCTGTAAAGGTTCTCACTTTTCTAAATCCAGAACTTTTGGCTCTAGAAATTTAGTTGGTTTCAACTTTTCAGTGCTACCTGAGGACAAAGATAACTTTAAATCATTTAGGGACTAAACAAGGGCAATAACTCTGGACTAAGTTCTAAAAGCGTAGTAAAAATAACTAGTAAGTGCTTTTGGATACACAGCCTATGAGTGAGACTTTTTATGAGCTGACACTTTAACAATGAATGTAATTGCTTGTTGTGTTCATATACCCTTGCAGCTGCTATGTCATCTTCAAATCAAGAAGGTTTTCTCTTTAAAAAAAAATAGCAAACGCATCCCCTTGAGGAGAGAACTGAGCTTCCCACCATTCTAGGTTTGCAGGGTGCTTCATATGATAAGGTCATGCACTTTTCCCCTTATAATCGAGGCTGAGAGGAGGTGGTTCAGTAGATGAATGAGACATGGCATAAAAGCACTCTTAGTTTCTACACAACATCTTACATCCTCTCTTATTCTGAAGAAGCTCCTAGAACAGCATCAGAGAGTCTGTAAGCTGCCAATGTCGCATTGCAGGAAAGAGAACTGGAGACTAAGGCAAAGGGCAAAGCATGTCTCATAAGCTCCTGTGGGAAATAGACACAATAGCATTTGCACTGCTACACTCAGGGACAGTTCCTGATAAAATACCACAGCTTGTGGCAAGATTTTGAGGATGTTTGAATACAGGTTTAATTTTGGTAACTAATGAACATATAAATAGTAAGCATTACAGTGAGAATTTTGGTTCTTTTTTTTTTTTTTTTTCAATGCATACAATTAGAAAAGCCTGAAGAATGTAACAGTATTCCCTCTTTTCAAAACAAGATACATTAGCACACAATGAGGGAGCAGGGCATGAGACTCAGTATGAGACTCAGGATATGAGCGCAGTAAATGCCATTAACAGATAATTCATTGAATGACAGGGCCTACTGAAAAGGCTCAATACATACAAGAAGCACAAAAATCCAGTCCTTTAGCGAATGTATGAAATTGCTCAGACCATCAGCCACAAAGGATGAGGTTATTTAGGAGTAACAATTGATGGATGAGAAAACTTACAAATGACTAGACCATGGCTAGGGTTTCTGCAGTGACAAAAACCAGTTTTGGCTTTTGCACTCCCAGCACGTGAAATGTAGGGTGACACAGCTGCCTAAAGAGACTTTGTAGTTATTACTTATCATCAGCCAATGGTCCTGTTCTGTGAGTATTCATTGCTGAAGGTATTTTATATTGTGGGCACAGTTCCTGCAACAGTACTGTTGCAAGCAAATCCACTAGGGAACTGTTTATAATGATAAAGCAGAGGGAACTTTCATTTTACTATGCAGTGTCACAGAAGAGGAACACCATGTTCACAGGGCTGCTGTAGGAAACAGTCCATCTGCAGGATACTCTATTTTAGTGAATCATCTCAGTAATTTCTTCCAACATAACTCCCATGAAACGGAGGGCAAGAAATTAAGGATGTTCCTCTGTTAATGGAAAGCAGTGTGGAAGCCCTTGTTGCCCTCCTTTACAGTAATCTCCCAGAGGTACAGAAGACCTTGCCAGGGCACAAAAACATAATTTAAATGTTCTTGCATTAGCACTAATGAGGTTGGCCCATGCTCCTCTTCTTAAATAGATGCTTAATTCAAGCACACATCAATAAAGCATTCCCAAACCATTGCGCTTTATTGCATGAAGCAGAGATTTTCACTGTTTTGCCCATTGTGTTTAAAGGAAGAAATATCCTTTCCATGTACACAAGCACACATACACATACAATGCCCCTATATATAGTGAACATGTAACATCTTGTATACAAAAGAATATAATTTAACAAAATAAATCAAATACAAGCTGTGAGGTATGGTCAAACTAAAGAGAGGGCAACTTTTGTATTTCAGAAATACTTCGCCTGAGTTCAGGTATGCTCTATGTTTTTAATAAGTTTTTTAAAATAAGCTCCTTGTCCAGAATGAAGCTGGTCCAGGTTGAATATACATTATATCTTATGAAGCAGAAATAAATAGCAGTTTCCTCTGTATCTTAAAAACCTGACTAGAAGGAAAATGTGCTCTCTGCAAATTATTTACCAAATTTCTGAAATGCTCTGCAAGCTGCTACTTAAATTTTAAAGTTGATAAATGCAGCCTTGCAAATCAATGTTTTTTTGAAAAATACTTCACAGTGACCTAATGATCTTGTTCCCTGTTTTGTTATCAGGGAGATGAAGAGTGAAGATGCACATAAAAATCCTTGAGCAATATGTTGTCTGAAGTTTGATATAATTTTGTCCATGAAATATAGGTTCAAATTTGTTACACACTCAGCAGAAAATGCAGAAGCAATTTGCCACCCTGACGTGAATTTTAGCGTATCTTTCAGCACTGATGCCTGAGACTAAGAGCAGAAACATGGTAGCCAACAGAGTAATGGGGGCACTTGGCATTTAGCAGATATTTGCACTCATCAAGGGGAAAGGTTATGTCAAAACCTTTTGACAGCCTCATTCTAAAAGTTTCTCACTTTTCCCCACTTATATTATAAACGGCTTGTCAATAAATGCTAAGGGAAATTTGGCCTTTTTCTGTTGATGTACAAAGAATCCAAAAGATGTCATATGAATACCTTACCTGTGCTAAGGCAATTAGAACAGGAAAGCAGGCATTTTGCCTCGATTTGTGACACTAGGTCCCCAAGTGAAGAAGCAGTTAATATCCAGTGCTCAAAGTTCAAATAAACATGGCAATTTATATTGTTTCTTTTTTCTCTATGCCTGATCTACCAGATTTTCAAAACGCAACAGGACAGGTTTTAGCAATCTCAGAGATGGCAATCAGGAAAAGGCATGCCAGTGTGTGAAAAAAATTGATTGCGGTGGCACTTCTCACAGCCTCAGAGAGCGAGCCTTGCTTGGAAGAAGTCAGGGAAAGCCTGTAAGGCTGAGCTGCTGTACCCTGCACCTGATGTTACCTCTCTGTGGCAGCTGTGCATGGTCACAACTTCTTATCAACTGTCATCACAGCTGTGTCGGAAACGGTGGAGTTAATACCTGATTTGTGTCAACCTCTTTCACCATAATGTGCAAGTAAACAAGCATTTGAACACGCCTTTGAACAATGCCTTATCCCATCAGTGTGTTTAGTATTGCTTTCTTAGTGATAAACTCTCCTCCTTCTGATGGAGGAACAGCCAACATATGCAAAGATCAAAAGAAATGCACTGAGCTAACAGAGTAATGCATCCCAGCAATAGGACGCTAGCAGAGAAGAAAAATTGCTGCTGGGAAAGTCAATGGGCTAGTATACATTGAAAACACTTTGAAGAGTTTTTCTGCTCCTTTTCTGCTTCATTTCTAGAGAAAACACAGCCTTAAATTTACTAAAGGGAGAAAGGACAAAAGAAATACAATTAGATAAAGCCACAAACTCCTTTTTCTTCTGAAGCTAGCCAGTATACAGCAGCATAAATGTTCTGCCGTAGGTATCCTTCAATCTTTCCTTTTAAAGCCATTCAAACATACTACAGAGTACATATAAGAAATGTCTCAGGAAAAAATAAGAAGATGAACTCTTGTATCTAAGGTACCTAACCTCTAGGAACCTTCTCTTTTGACAAATGAGTATTTAAGTGCTGCTTGCAAAGTTGTTTTTATAGTCTTTTCAGGAGTGATTGATAGAAACTTATCTTAGATCAATGCCCTGGCTGTTAGAGTGCTCCCCTGAGAAGGAAGGATTTCAGTTCCTTCATCTGGGTAAGTATTTGAGTCTCAGTTTACCAAATTGTTGATAAATGTTCCAATCACAACTCAGAGAAAGTGAGGCACCTCTATTAATTCTTGCTTTGTTAATTGAATCTAACCACCTACTGTTTCATTTGTTTTTATTAAAAATATCCAAAAATACAATATTTTATGAGAAGTTGAATTAAAAAATAATTAAAGATTAAGAGCATTTATTTTTTGTTGTTGTTGTTCAGCCACTGAATAAGTAAAAAAAAAAAAAAAAAGAAAAAGACAGACATATTTGCAAAGCAAAATATGCTTAGCAGGAATTAAATGTCATCTTAAGGTTTTATGCCTTGTATGGTTCATCTGTTGAGAAATTATTTTTAACTTTGTTTGCTGTCCTACAAGTACTGTATATGCCTTTCACTTCGTACCTCTATCCAATCTGATTGACAATTATGACTTGAAACACAAACAAATAAGTGCCAGGAGCAGTTAGACAAGTTTACACTCCCTTTCATCACATCCCAGAAGTAAAGCAAACTTCTTTCAGGTTTATTCCATGAGCCTAAGCAAGGCCCTTACACCAGACCTTGAAAGCTGCTGAGCTCTTCCTGGACTGTCCAGGCAGTGTCACTGCTGTAAGACCTGGACAGTCACAAGCAGGTGGTGTGATTTCTTGAAGAGGTGCTCAGTAGTCTTGCAGGAATCTGCCAGTGGTGCCTGTTTTTTCTAGTAGCCAGGGATTTCATTGTTTGTGACCTCTGCTTATGCATTTGGTAGTCAAGAAAAAAAAAGGTATTTGCAAAAGTTATGATTTTGGGGTTTTTTAGCTAAACAGTGTTCTGTGGCAATCAGAGGTGTCCTTTTACATATTCATCACTGCCTATCTGTTCCATTATGTCGTTTTCAGATACAAGACTGCCACAGCAATAGTTTCTCTTTCCTATTCTGTTTCAGTTCCACCTTTTATTCAGCCTTTTGAGTTCCCACGGTTCTCCATCGGGCAGAGGGTCTTCATTCCCTGTGTGGTGGTGTCTGGGGATTTGCCCATCACAATCACCTGGCAGAAGGATGGCAGGCCAATCCCAGCCAGCCTCGGCGTGACAATTGACAACATCGACTTCACCAGCTCCTTAAGGATTTCTAATCTTTCGCTGATGCACAATGGGAATTATACCTGTATAGCTAGAAATGATGCAGCAGCTGTGGAGCATCAAAGCCAATTAATCGTGAGAGGTAAGTAGATGTAATTAGTTTGAAGGGCATCAATTAAGTAATTCATCAGTATTTTGTAATGACATCTGTTTGATGGGAAGTATAAAAAAGAGGAAAATATGGTAATCCCTCTTTTCATAACAGAGAGAACACAGAGCAATGAAACACAGAAACTAATGTGACTCTTCTATCTAAAAGCCTTGAAATTAATCAAAACCCCCAGATTACACAAGGTGGATTTGGGAGCCACAAGACTTCCTAGAAAATGTTGTGAGGCTCAAGCCTGTTCATTGGGATCAAGCCTTTGAAATCGTATCTGTTATCATTTTAGCCTGATTATCCCCATTTTTTTTTATTTAGATCAGTCTTACATAGCATTATGCCAGTAAAAAAGCATTAAAAAAAAGCATTGATACTGACTTCATGGGGAAAAGACTCTCCCATGTTATCATGTTCTTCTTTTCCTTATTTATGTTCATTATGCAATTAGTATGATTCCTTTGCTCATGCTTCTTCTCAACATTTTGCCTTGAAATAGATGTGAGTATACTTTAAGTAAGGAAATAATTTATGTGGAAAAGACCTTTCAGAGAGATACCTCATGTTCAACAACTTTTGCCTTTCAAGTCACACCTTAGCAAAGTTACCTAGAGATTATGCCTTCTGATGGATTTTCAAATTTACTGTGGAAAACTTCAACAAAACCAAGTTTCTTCCCTTTCTTTCTGGAAGTTTTTCAAAGTGTTTTGAATGTGTCTTCCCTCTCCACCATCTCCTTCTTGCTACCAAGCCGTTAGACTCCTCAGAGAAAGAGGGCACATACAGTAATTCTAAGCAGAGCTAGTTATTTCTGCCTGTTGCAGATCACTACATTTTATATTCCCTTTTGTGAGTTTACCAAGATAAATCATAAAACCACTCAGGGCTTTTTGGCATCTTATCCAGTTGTTTTTTCTTCCTCAAGAACTCATTTAAAGCAAAATCTTCTGAACTGCTCTTCCCTTTAAGTTAAATCTTCCCACTGCCCTAGGACTATCCTTAGTGGAGTATTCCCTCAATTTCCAATTACAGAATGTGTATGCTTATGGGGTTTTACTCTAATATTCCCAAATCTCATTGGCAAATAGGTCCATTGCTTTTTCACTAGTTTTGATATAATTACTGTATGATTTAAAAAAAACCCAACTCACTACTTTTAATCTTGCTTAAGTATTACTCAGTACAGATGTCTATTACTTTCTCCATCTATCTGATAATGAAGTAGTTTAACTCTTTCTCTAAGATGTTCTGTTAGTTTCTAACACGATTCATCATTCTAACAAAAACAGCTTATACCTGTTTTGATGTTACACACAGTGCCTGAAGTGACAGGAATGAATCACTGTAGCAACTCTGTACAGGTTCCTGCTGGCATTTTATCAAAACAGGGATGGTAGAACAATTTAGGTTGTACCACTGAAAGCTCCCTCTGCGAACATGTCCTTTTTTTCAGTACTGAAACACATGAGTCTGTAACAGCTCAATGAGCTCATGTGTAGGGATTTCTGCCCTGTGCACCACCAACTGGTGCAAATCCTGCCTTCTAACTTCTCCCTGCCCTGCCTGAACTGCAGTTTCCCAGCCTCCTGCTGTCTGTGGACAATTCCAGTTCTGATAAGCCCCTGTCTGGCCTGATCTCTGTTGCCTGGGCACATCTACCTCTTACTGCCTTTTTTGGCATTAATTAGTTTTCCCTCTGTTCAGAGGAGCAGTAATGTGGAGCCTGCTCTCACACCCCTCTCACACCACTGACACCAACACCTCCATTTTCACCACCATTTTCACCTTGTGTACTGCTCCTCTAATTGCACTTCCTGATAAGACTTCTACACCAGTGGTGGGATGATAACTGTTGGGTGCGTCTGTCTGAAAGGTGTCATTATACCCAGGGGCATGATATAGGGTAACTTGGAGAAGCCTTCTGGAGTCCTAGTCCTGCAACTTTTTAGGAGATTATGGGGGCTAATTTATTTTTCCCCTCTTGCTTATATTTTTGCCCAGCTAATTCTCTGCAGCACTTGTCTTTAAGCTTCTTTCCTCCCTTCTCTCTGTCAATTTAAATGGTAATGTCTTAATCAGTTTTGCATATACATTTGGGATAATAATTCTTACTCAGAGGGAAAAGGGAAAATACAATATGATGCTTAACCTGACTTCTCTGCTAAAACTCTGGGCTGACCTCTTTCCCTCATATTGAACTGCTTCAGCTGTCTCATTCCACCCGGTCACAGACAGCCAGTCATCAGAAGGTCACCGTTGGTCACTACTCTTCTACATACAACCTGACCTATATACATCTAAGTAAAGACCTGCTTTCCTGCTGTTTCTTCTTCAAGCTTTCTGATCCCTCCTTATCTTTTTTGTTCATAGGTTCTGTATAACTGAAATATGAAATCTTTCCAAATATACTATAACTTTATATAAAGGACTAAGAAATGGTGCTTTAACTCCTCTTGTTTCTAATCCAGATTGTGTGATGGTTTCTCAGCAGTGTGTTTTAAACTTAGGTGTTGTCATTCCTAAATTTCAGGTGGTGTGTTCTGGGAATATCTAATTTATGTTAAGTTTGTGCATTTTGTTATGAGAGTAGACAGTGAATGGGAGAGGAAAGCAAAGGAAAATATGACTGTTTCCAACAAAGTTCCTTTTTTAATGTTATCTATAATAGTCTTGTATTCATTTTAAAAGTATACTTAAAAATTATGAAGGCTATCATGTTCCATAATAAGTGGAGTCCATATCATTTTATAGTACATGGGTAGACTTAGAATCTAAATGCAGTCCATACCCAAGATGAATGAAGAAACAGGACAACTGTTTGTTGCTACATTTGAACCCCTAATGAGTATACAAACTTCTGCAGAATCCATACAGCCACATCGATTCTTTGCAGCTTGAGTATTTTTTCTCAATATTTTCTATATCAGTTCTTATGTATCTGCTATTTTTAGCACTCATTCTGTTAAGCTTTATGTTTTTAAAATAATTTCCTTTATTCTTTCTACAAATACTATCTTTCACATCTAATCTGCACTGCCACTTTGCGAGGAGTATTAAATGGCAAAAGAAAAACAACCACTGGATTCTTAAAGTCTGTAAGCAACTTATGGTAAACCTTCACTGCCGTTCCCATTATTTAGTGCTCTGTAAAAGCAACCAAGTAGTGATAAGGAGCCCTAAGAATACCCAACCAGCAAGGCTGGAGTTTCCCTGTCTTAAATATCAGAGGAAGGCAATTGGCTTCCACAGACCTTCTTTGCAGAGCATCATATAGGAGATGGAAGACACCTGTTGAGAGAAAGAAAGCAAGAAGAGAAAGCTTTTGAAGAGCTGTGCAGCCCTAGGTAAGAAGATCTTAAGCCAATCTCAGTTCTCTGTGCCATGGGTTTCTTAGTGAGGACCTGGCAATGAGACAGTCACACACTCTAAACGTAGATCTGTCAGTATTTCTCTTCATAACTTATTGGCCAATTTCAGACAAATCAAAAGAGGGTAAAATGTATCCAGTGGAGCTGAAAGCTTAAGAATTTAATGAGAAGAGGTAATTGATTAGAAAAATCTCTATTAAGCATAATACTAGACAACAGAGAATCTACTCATGTAAGTCCTTTTGCAAACACAACAAATATTCCAAGTGGAGTGTGTACTCAAAACCAAGATAAAAATCCACAGAAAATCAGGCTTGATAAATGCTAATATTTATGGAATAACTTTTAAAAGCTCACCAATAAGCCACTGGGAGGAGCCTACCATAGTTATTGCATCTAGGGACAGCAAGTAGGCAGTCCAGGTGAGTGAAAACAGGCCTTTCCTCTGCAAAATGTCATGCTCCACCAGATTCTGGCCTGCAGTTCCCCTGGAAATGCATCAAAAAATTGCAAGCTAGGAAGATTTCTCAAAAACTCATGAATCATTATATTTTATTTTATTTTATTAATTTTATTTTACTTCTTGTTACATTCTTAGTTTACTAGGTGTGCTATTAAGAGAAAGGAAAGAATAGGTTCCTGTCATGAAAGCCATTAATAGAAATTAGGAAAATATCTTCTTTGTCAACTACTTATATCATACTGTGGAATGAATTAAGGCTTTATTCATTAGGGTTGTCCTTTAAAGAGTGATTAAAAAAATCTACCTATACTTTATCATGTGCTATTTATTTCTGCAGGGTTTTCTAAAATGGGAATTAAGTAATTATGAAATAAGCAACAAAAAATATTTTAGTTGGTAACCAAAAAGAAAACAAAAATTATTAATGTATTATGAGTTCCAATTTTTCAGATACTGACAGAAAAGAGAATTCAAAGCTAGTAATGGGTATATAAACTATGATTTTAAAATTCCTTCTAGTGAAAGTGTCATAAGTTAAAATAGAGATAAGGTCTTTAAATACCTAATAACCACCCTTAATACATTTTATCCATTAAGTGTAAATGAGTTTTCATTTTGTGCTTGCCAGGAATGTCTAATATCATTAGATAGTTAGGCACCCAATAAGGAGTCCCTGAGTCTCGAGTCTTCCATATAGGAAGCGTGTATCCATCTGCTTTCTGATGTTTGGTGGTGGTTCTCTTGTGATGCAGCAAATGCATCAAGCCTGCTTTTCTGAGGATTTGTGATAGAAAATCAGGGCGAAGATTTATGGTTGCAGCTGGTGTCAGAATTCATTTACTTTCTTTGCTGAGGTTTACACTGTGGCTTTGAAGATTACTCTTGAATGATTCACTTCCTATTCAATGTTCTCATTAGACAAACCTGACCAACACAAGCGAGTGGACACTGTCTCATTTTACAAAAGTACATCTTGTTTCTTGAACTGCAGAGCAAATGGTTTCACTAAACCAGCTAAATCAACCCCTTAGGTCCAATGTCCAAATTTAATAACTGTTCATCTTTGCTAAAGTACAGTGTTTAATGATCTCATTCATTAATACATCAATGGTTGCTTTGGCTGATTAAATTTCTTCCATCATCTTGACAGTAGAATCTAAATGTGAAGAATAAATATTCTGTGTAAAAATGAAACATTGTATTCGGGGCCAATGTCATAGATTATTTCTTAACTCACTCCAGTGGCCCACCAGAGGAGCTCGTGTTAGGAGCCTTCAGAACTGCTCTCGTGATATACTAGTCACTGTACTTGCAGCCAGAAGCACTTACATGGATTTGAAATCCAGGAAGGAACATGTGAGTTTGTCATCTGGTCCCTGGCATAAAGCACAGTCAGAAAGGAATCTTGGATCTACATAAAGCAAAATTAAATCACGGAATAGTAGCCCCCATTCAAAAATTGGGGTTTTTAGTAGCTTGTAAAGTCCATCATTGTGAGCAGCAATGATACTGATAAGCTGTATCTTCTTAGGATACCAGCTCCTATTTTATCATCTTACCAGGATTATTTCATACATGGAGATAATAAGAGCATTTTCCATCCCTTAAAATGGCACTATGGCATTTCATGTGATCTTCGACATCCTATTCTAATTGCTCTCATCCTGTGTTTTCTTTGTGAGACCCTGAGACTGTTAGTCATAACATTGACTGAAAACACCTTTTTTAGGCCATTTGAGTTGAGCCATTAAATAGTCAACTTATTGTTCTTACACTAAAAAATTCAACAACTAATTTCTCATCACAGACCCATGGGCTGCATTAAATAAGAGAGTCTACCATCATCTCACTGTTACAGCAATTTTAAATGACCTTCTCCACAGGCTCAAGGGGCTGTGTTGTTGAAACAAGAAAGATAATAAAAGGAGAACTGTTCAGTCTTATTTGTGAGCTATTTCAGAATGTTTCAGTTCTAAAGGGGCAGAGGAGGTCCACACCTTTACAGCTAAAGAGGGAGGAGGAGGACTAATTGCTTTATTTTCTCCATTAACTCTACTTAACCATATCAGATGAATTAACTTTGTTAAACTCTTACTAAGCAAAGTTTCTTTAAGGGCTAATGAATTCCTGGAAGAAAATGAAAAAGCAAATGTAGCTTCGTAATCTAAAGCTAAGTATCAAAATCTAGATCAAGTAGCTAACTGCATTGTCTTTCAAAATATGGTACCATATAGCATTGAACAGGTTATTAATCTCAAATAAAATTGAGAGGGAAACTGTCAATGAGGAAAAAAAATGTAAACTTCTCCTCTGTTTACTTTTTAATCATTTCTGTAAGAAAAAAAATATGCTGTGATTTTTACCTAGACAGCAATACAGACACAGTTGAAATTTCATTGAATGGGTAATTCTTTTTTTTTATTACATCTTTTCTGGTTTCTATTGGCAATCTTAAGACTAAGTATCAAGGGTTCATGTCTTCAAAATCAGAGCAGCAGTTGGCATTTTTATGAGTAGTCCTAAAGGAAGGCCAAAGCTTTACTGAATAGAGCAAATGTTTCTATTGCTGGATGTGTGCAGTCTTTGCCAAGTGAGGTTGAAACATGCTTTGTTTATGGAACAGTACAAGGAAACTGTACTACTGCTAATCATACACGTGGTTCTGGAGCTTTTATGGCAAAATTTAATTTCCACAGTTGCTAATCTGTTATCATTCTGTATTGGAAATAATCATTAAAAATGAGAATACCAAGAATCTGTGAGCAAAACCTGAAGTTTTATATATATCAAAAATTCACTGAAATCAGTATGATAAAAAAACCCTGTTCAGAGCTTGTCAGTGTTAAATACACACCAAGCATGTCTACATAAATTCATTAAGATGTGGATGTATTTCCACAGAAAAACTCAAACAATATTTACAATTTGCATACTTCCATTTTTCTACATTTATGCCGAAAGGGAGTAGACAAAAATTTTATTTTTAACAGATAATTTTAATGCACATAGTATCTTAGAGGCTGATTGACTTTATTCCATACCAGGCCATCTTGATTAATCTTTCCAGACCTTTCTGCATACATCTACTCATTTAATATAATAAATTATTTCCTGAAAACTTAGCACTTCTTGCCTGTGTCTTCCTTACCAGTTAAGAATATAAAGAAAATAGTTTTCAAAAAGAAGGAAAATAAAGAAATTACAAACCTTTTGTATTTTAAGAGAGATTTTAAAAGTCATACTCTTCACACTTTTCAGTAGTAGAGAAGGTCAGTAAATATCAGTCACTTCATTGCATCATTTGTGATCATTCACCTGTTAGGACTGATAAAACTAAGGCGTTTTCTGTGATTTGTTTTGTTTTGGTTAGGGTTGTTTTGTCATTTTTTGGTTAGTTGGTTTTGTGGGTTTTTTTTGTTTTGTTTGGTTTGGTTTTTTTGTTAGTTGGTTGAGTTTTGTTTATTTGTTTTTCTACCCTTTTTATAGATAAAAAGCTTGTAATTGATTTTTCAGAAGTTGTGAATACACATTTACTTACAGTTACTGAGGTGAAACAACCTGATGCCATCATGCTGAGTCATAAAAAATCAAGTCTATTTGTGCAACTAATTGTACTTTTCACCTGCTTTCGAAAATAAGTATTTTTTGGACTTCTTTTGTGTTTGGTGATAAAATGAACACAGAACATTGAGAAAAGAGCTACTGAAGCAAACGTCTTCTCTGAGTAGATAATTAGAACAGGGTGAGTGATTACCCAGAGCTGCTGTTGCCAGGATTTCATGTTTGATGCTTGCCTATATATGTTTGTAAATCAATTGGCAAACTGAAATGTTTGATGGCAGTGAATGTATCTCCTAGTACAAAGGTGTCTCTTGCCTCTACTGATGTTAGTTCCTCCTGTTCTCTACCATCCATGTACCAAATAGCAATGGAGCTTCTTTGTACATAGTTAGGCAATAATCAGCTTTGCATTTTTAGCTATAGGATTCAGTGAGCAAAAGGTCCAGTTAAAGGGATTCTTTGCTCTCCAGAAGATCGTTCTCTACTTTTAAAAAACAGTTGTATCTGTGAAAGTGGAAAGAGGAAGTTGGAAGGGAGTCTACATTACGGAGGCATGGAGAGGAAGGCTTGAACTTTCAGTTCATACTGAAAAAAAATCAAAGTAATATTTTATATCATTGGTGCTTAGCTGTGCTTCTGCCACACAGTTTTTCTGATGTGTTATTATATTCATGGCCAGAAAGAGCTCTTTCACATCCCAGTGAAAGATGTCACTGTACTGATGATCTCCTTCTGGGCTGATTTACATTTCCTCATGATGCAGCCTTTTCCCATACTTCTTTCCTTAATTTTTGGCAGTTCTGGAGAGGCAGCTGGTGAGGTCTTCTGAGGTTTTGGGTCAGAGGAAGGAAGGATGGTTTGGCCCTTTATTCTGTCGCCTCCAACTATCAAAGTCAGCACTGGCTGGACCAGTGGAACTGTGAATACAGGACGTTGTGTGTCTGTCCCTTTCTGCACACACTGTGGTGGGGCATGGAAAGTGAGGAACTATTAGAATTTCTCCTCTTTTGTGCTAGATCTGAATGTGCTGCTGTACTTGATTTGTGAGGAAAAAAATCTGTCACAGACTCAGTTGCCTTACTACATTTTCTCTGTAAGAAATTACTGAAAAAATTAACATGTGGGATAAGGACACACATAATTTACTTTTTTTCCTTAGATTTTTACTTCATGTTTTGAACCAAAGAACAGGAGGTCAATGATAATCTGTGACCTTAACTGACTTTAATGTAATAATATCTGAAACTATATAATAATAAATAATATCAACACTAAATAATATCACCATATCAAGATATGGTCTAGGGGTGAACTTGTAGAGTAGGGTGAATGGTTGGACATGATGATCCCATGGGTCTTTTCCTACCTAGATGATTCTATTATTCTAATCGTTACACACTTATAATATTGAATAACTTTTGTGGAGTTTTAAACCTTCTTTACAGTTTTCAGATTTTCTTTTAAACTGTTGTCAAATCTGCAAGTTTTATTGAGGATTTGACATTTAGTATCGGGCCTTCATGATAAACTGCAGATCAAGCATTGCCACAAGTTGTTTCCATCACTGTTTATCTGTATTTGGAATATGTAGAACTTTTCCCTGGGATATATAGAACTTTTACTCTATTTATAGAGAAATAGATACATAGTTGCCTATTTCTGGAAGAATCACTGCAGTGATTTTTTGCTTCCTTAGAATTAGTAAGTCTAATAATGTGTAATATGTCTAATAATGCGCCTATATCTATTACAGTAAGATTTTTCCTTTTCAACTTAATGCAAGTAAATGGTGTTGAACCTTTCTATGGCTGTTTGAAAAGTCCTATCAGAAGTTAAGATTCAAACACCCTCACTTTGATATGAAGTGATTTGATTGCTATTAAAAGTGTTATTTTTTAAGATTATTCATGATGCATAATTTAATAATTTGTCTAAAGCTTACTAGACCACTGTTATAAAAACCTAGCAGGGAAAACTTCAGTTGGTCTCCGACATCTGTCAATCCTCTGCCTCTGTTAGAAAGCATTTTGTTCTGACCACAACAATATGATTTATCTGTAGCTCCATTTTATAACCTCTCCTGTGGAGAGATTTCTATTAACTTATTTTTGTTTCCTACAAAGACCAGTGCCTGGCAAGAAATACATTAAGATTGTTCACAGAAAGTAAATAATCATGTAAAACTAGCTTTACTCTGTCATTGGCTCATCAAAAAGCTGGGTTTAATTTTTGCTTTCCACTATGAAATGTTATGCCTCCTTATTTGGCTGCTCTGCCATTTTGAGCTACCAGGTAAGTTGCACCAGTTCTCATGGTCCCTTTTTGCTTCCTCCCACAGTGCCCCCCAGGTTTGTGGTTCAGCCCAGTGACCAGGATGGGATCTATGGAAAAGCTGTAATTCTCAACTGCTCTGCAGAGGGTTATCCTGTTCCTACCATTGTCTGGAAGTACTCAAAAGGTAGTATTCCTTCAGTGATCACCAGAGACAGGTTCATTCTGGTTTAGCAACAGCTTACCTGTAAATTACTGGTTTGTTTTCATATTGTCAGAGTCTGGCATGGTGCAATAAGGGACATATCAGTCATGTTTATACTGTTCTTGTACCATTTCCCTAAGCACATAGAGATGACCATTGTCACAGACACAAAGCTGGGCTAGATGGGTAGATGGGCTTTTGGTCTGCCTTGGAGACATCCTGGAGCTGTGAATGTGTGTCTGTGTTAGCTGTGGCCTCAGCAGGTGAGTGATGAAATGGATGGCTGACAGAAAAAAGATACTGCTATAATTGAAACAACCTCAGAACAAGGTTCACTGGCAGCATTTGGCTGATTTCCGCCCCACCCCCCATTAAAATTTCGTGGTAACATGGCCAATCATATCTTTTCAGCAAAGAAGAAAGGTCAGGTAGCATTAGCATAAGCAGTAATTCAGTATGCGCTTTACATAATGCTTTAACATTTTCTTCTCTTGTAACAGAGCATTAAAACTGGCCCCACTTGACCCTCAGTAACCACAGGAAATTGACCACTTTTTAATTAAAATGTTCAGCCTGCTGGGTTATGTTTTCTGGCCGGTTGTCTTCTGGTAGGTTTTAGCAAGAAAACAGTCTCCACACTCTGTATCTGAGTGAAATGAGTTAACTCTTTAAAAAGTAGGTGCTGTTGGGAAAAAAGCCTTATGTAATGGTCCAGGCCATTTTTTATTTCCTTGAGATGTAAGTCCAAGCTGTATTTGAAGAAAAAGTTTGAGTGAAGAGAAATGTTCACATTAAAGACTATTTTGCTTTTATTGATAAATTCTGTTTTGTGGCAAGAAGGATGCAGAGCTCCACATTCCATTAATTTCAATGATATATGGGGATTTAATGATGAATATAGTCCACAAAGAAGTAATTCTGTTCTGTTGTGTTTGTGTGCTTATTGTGGTTTAGACCCAGATGGGAGCTGATCACCATGCAGTGCTTGCTCACTGACCCATCCCTGTTCCCTGTCCCTGCAAAATGGGAAGGAGAAGAGGGAGAAAAGTACAAAACCCCATGGGCTGAGATACAGAGATTTTAATACAAGAATGCAAGAGGAGAAGTTCTGCCACCACCAATAATAGCAATGAAACAATTCCCCAAAGGAGCAAACCAAGAAACAGTGCCACACCACAACCCCAGTCATCCTCTCCAGCCTTTAACACTCTTTTCCCAGTTTGGTCCCCACCCTTATGTAGTGGGCATGATGTCAGCATGATATTGAATAATATCTTGCCTGTTTTGGTTGACTATCTTGGCTGTGGCCCCCATCCGAACTTCTGCTAAAAATTAACCCTATCCTAATCAAACCCAGGGCAGTGCTGAAGGAGGAGACCAAAACAAGCTAGAAGAATTGTAATTAACTGTGAAGAGATAATCAGCCTACCTTAAGAAAGGAAAAAGGGATAATGGTTAGATTTTAGTGACAATCTACCATCAAGTTACCGGTTTTAAGATTTTCCATTAACAGCTCTGAAGTTCTTAAGTTAAAGAAAGTTTTAGTAGGTATGTGATGTATGTAAAGCCATCAAACTGCATTTTCATTTTTTGTCCAAAATAACTCAAGATGAAAAGGTCAGTATGAAGGTCATTGTTTCTACAAAAGCCTGTATTTTGCTAATGGATGACTGCAATTTCAGTATGTAGTCTAATTAAGGTGCTGTATAGGTCTATAGGACATATGCTTTATCTTCCTTTAAAGACACACATTATATATTTCGTTTGTGAGCAAGGTTTGTGCAAAATTCTGGAATAATTAATGAGGTGAGTCCAGTGGGAGTAAAAGCAATCAGATTATGGCTCATCTGTAGGTACCATAATGGAGTAGAAAGGGCATCTGTACACCTGCAAGTAAGTCATTGTCATTAGCCTTTCATGTCAGTGAAAAATTGAAAAAGAGGGCTCAATTTTTTGTACTTTGGGATAGACAGAAAATGGAAATTGACTTGCTCTCTCTAAAGAATAGTGACAGTGATCAATACAGACACCCCATAATCAACAAGAATCTGTTAGTTAAGTCCTTCAGACTTAAAAGAGGCAATGGGCACACACTGAAATAAACAAGTGTTTTGTTTAAGGAAACACTTCTTTACTATGAGGGTGACTGTGCACTGGCACAGGTTGCCCAGAGAGGCTGTGGAGTCTCTTCCTTGGAGATATTCAAAAGCTGTCTGGACGTGGTTCTGGGCAACCAGTTTAGGTGGCCCTGCTTGAGCATAAAGGTTGGACCTTTCCATCAAGTCTGTGATTCTGTGATTCATGAGCATGTAGGTCTCTTGCAGATTCATCCATGCAGTTTTGTGTCATAAGCTTCTGTCACTGCTCAAGAAGAACATGGGCTGTAATAGCATTAACAGTCTATGTGAAGAGTAAGGAGACTTTGCAGACTGTTATGCAAAATTTTGCCCAGTTGTGTCTATCTTCAGGAGTATCAGCCCTTTCCCTTCTGTGAACACCAAATTGTCCCCAGTATTTTTTATGTAAAGAAAATATAGTAAATGAGTGCTTGAATCTATCTGCTTGGGCAATCAATTGCAGACAGGTAGTTAGTGGAGCATAAATGTGCCAGGCTAAATGACAGGAAAAATGGCTTATTAAAGAAAAATAATAATAATAAAAAAAAAAGACAGAGAGGGAAGTTGGATGTGCTTATGACTAAAACAGTTGAGAAATCAACAATGGCAACTGATTTTTGTGAAAACATTTTCCTTTAAACATTTCTAAGTTCACAGTATCGGACACCAGACTTTCAGTGTAATTGTTAAGTCCCTGAAGCAAACTCTTCTAGGACTAGAAGGATTTTTATTATGCATGTCTGGTCTTTTTTAATATTCTAAATGTTGTATTCATAGATTGTTATAGCTTGCTATTTTATATTAAATCATTCCCCATAATATTTATTCCACTTATTTCCTCCTGGGCCGACTCAGCCAGCTGTGTATAGTAATTAATGATGACAGATTTTAACTTTGTGTACCCAAACTGGTTTAAGAGAATTCTATTGAAGACTACCTTATGATTTCCCTGAGAAATCCCGTCTGCTGCTGCCAAAGTATGTTGTAAGTCCCTTTTTTGACATGAACCATATCTTAATATACACTTGGAGGTTCCCTAATGCTGGAGGACCCTGACCTTGTGGTGGGCCTCTGGACAGTATGTTATGCTGATGGTGTAGCAGTATCCTGTTCCCTATTCTGTAAATCACCCAGTATGTTATTTCCAAGGCAAAGTAGGTTCTTACTTAAAGCCAAAGTTGATGCAGAAATCATTGGCTTCCTGTCTTTTTAGTGATCTTCCATTTTTACATTACTGCCAAACATGGCATCTCATGCCTGATTAGTGATCTGAGATTCTTGTGTCTTTTTTTCTTTGCATTTTTCGTTTGGATTTTCTTTAGCAGTTCCAATGAATACTGGCTACAAACATGGCAGAACAGAGATGTTATGTGTCATCAGTCAGTCAGCTGTAGGAGGAAACAAGCAACACAGTCACTGGTGTGGTTTTCAACATTACCCAGACTTCTGTAAACAAGGCCTCAGAGGTCCCTTGAGTATGTCAGATTTACTACAACAGATATCCCTCTTAGTCATAAGAAATTCATTTGGTATATGCATTAGGGATGCATACTTGTATGACTGTTCAGCTGTAATTGTCAATAATTTATCAGCCTCTAAATGTACAACAAATGTGCCTTTTTACCCCTGAGCGGTCTGAAAATCTTCATTTTCTCTCTCCCTTTTTCTGGTTCTTCCACTCCTTCATTGTGCTCCTTTTACCCCTTGACCTTTAATATGGGCAAATTATTGCCACTACTGCATTCTGAAAGTCTTTCTGCTTTTCATTTAATTAATTCAGTTTTGGCAAAGAACCATCCTGTTTGTTCTGATGATGTAAGAAGCCATTCATATTTTAGTGAATTGAGCTTCTAAGAACAGAAAGCTATAGTTTCTGCTTATTAAAAAAAAAACAAACAAAACAACCCAAAACCAAACAACAACAACAAAAAACTAAGATGCTTTCCTTACTAACTGACCTGTTTCTGTGGGGGTCCTGTTTCAGGTGCTGGGGTTCCTCAGTTCCAGCCGATTGCATTGAATGGTCGTATCCAGCTTCTTGTAAATGGCTCCTTGTTAATCAAACATGTGCTAGAAGAAGACAGTGGATACTACCTCTGCAAGGTCAGCAATGATGTGGGAGCAGACGTCAGCAAGTCCATGTACCTCACTGTTAAAAGTAAGAACTAAACCACTTCTCTGTGATCCAGATATTACTGTTGAGTAAAAAAGGCTTATCTACTGCATCCTTGGTTTAGAGGTTGGAGAGGTGGGAAGGGAAGGTGAGATGATGGTATTGTTGGTTTTATTATAAGTTGGTATTTACCTGCATGTGGTAGAATCTGGAAGTTAGTATGTTTAATAAAAAACATTGTTTAGTAGAGGGAGAAAAGGGGACATAACGATGAAAAGGATTAATGTTTTATTTCAAAAGCTTCTATCATCCCTGAGCTACAGCTGAGTAGTGAAGGGAAAGTAAAAAAATTCTTTAGTCAAGGATAAAAACACAATAGGAAAGGAGAAATACCCACAGCAACTGTTAAAAACTTCAGAAGTTGAAGTAAATATGGATTAAAAAGTTCCTTAATCAATTTTCAAGATACCATAGACAGATACTGTATGTACAGGAATAGCAAATACCACAAGATACTGTTAACATACTGTAAAGTATTATAGATACAGCCTAAGTAGTCATCTTGACTTAGCCCCTAGCATATAACTTTCAGAAAATTAATCTAATTCTGTTGAATATGGACGATGTACACAATCTCTGTACTTTCTAGGTACAAGAGACACACAAAATCCAGTTTTTAGATGAATGTTAACTATAACTCCTTCAAATATGAACATAGCTGAGAATATAGAAGAAATATGGGAAAAAAAATAAAGCTACAGAGATAATATAATTTCTCACTAGAGAGAAAAAGATACCATCAACACTTCAGCATGCCAAATATTCCTGGATGACCTATTAGACCAGTATTGAAGGAGATCACCAAGCCATGCACTTTAATGGTTGTAAGATTTTTTGAAGAATGACTGAGTGCTTTGAAGTTCTGAGATGTCAATTAACTTGAAAAAGGTTTGCCCTTGAAAGTAAAAAGAAAAAAAATCTAAAAGGAAGGAAAATCCAACTTATCCTCCATTCAAGAGCTATAATTCAGGTTTAGGGGTGTTGTAATGTCAGAGAAAGAATAACTAAACTCATTGAAAGAAAGACTGTCAACTTTGTTAGATTTGAAAGCCCCAATACCTCAGATGTCCTCTCCACTCTGATTTACCACAATGGCATCATCTTTTTAAAAAAAATATATCCTAGCCTCTCAAGCAAATATATTAATTGCATGCTTTTTCTGTGGATCAATAGAAGTTACAGGTTCTGTGGTTTCCATAACTGGACATTATGGGGCAAATCTTCAGCCATAGTAGCAATGCACAGCTGTAATATGCTACAGAAAAACAGTTTTCCTCTGGTTGGCAGCTATGCATACTGCCTGTCTGATCACTGTATGCAGTTTCATGTGTGATAAAAGAGCATCCCTTATCAAATAAGAGCAGGAGCTTCCCTGGAGATTCAGTTGCTGTTAGAGTCTAATGAAAACCCCTCCAGCTCTGAGATGGCAGGCAAGCATGTCTGTACACTCTCACACATCCACACTAACACACATACTGCTCCCAGCATGGCTGAGAGAGCAAATGCCGTTAGTGTGTTGGTGTGTGCATAGAAAAGGCACATCTTTAGCTATAATCAAGTACACTTTAAGGACAAGCTGGATCCTCTGTACTGGTGATGTGGTGCACCTGGTCAGATGTAGTTATTTCAAAGTGAGGTCCTACCTTTATCGTTTCTGATACTGTATCTTTTACTCTGTTGTTTTCTTTTGCTCTGTGGTTATTCTGGCTCCTTTTTCCTCTTACCCACAAGCCTGTTGCTGGGCCCTAGGTCTCAGGTACAGCCTTACTACTAGATAAAAACCTTGGGCTTCCTTCATGAAATTCACTGTGTTCTTAATTGGTTGATCCTGCTCCTCAAGGTCACACTAAATGACTTCTTTACTCAGAGGCAGAGACCTGGCCCAGGTAGTGGTTTCTGGGTGACAAAGTTGGTAAGTAAGAAACAGCCTTCCAAAACATAAACAAAGGTTAATATCAATATAATTTGTTGTGGCTTCCCTTTGACAAATTGTCTTCCCACTTTCCTTCAGTCTCTGTGTGGGTTGTCCATGACTAGTAGCTCCAATCACCTGATAAAAAAAGCAGAGTAACTTGAATTTAGTCACTGATAGTGAAACTAGACTGCCTCAGAAAAATAGGCATGGCAACAGTCCCTTTATAGTCCTCTCCTCCAGTTTTTAGCTGTCCCTTGTACACAGATACCTCATATATACAGATGTTAATAATTGATAACATCACTGTGAACTTAAAAAAAACCTCTTATGCAGGGGTGGTTCATCTCCTCCATGTTTCATAAAAGTTTCACCCTATTCTGTTAGTAACATTGCTGGATAAATTTGTTTCTTTCATAGATCCTGTGACAAATGTCTTAAATGAAACCGGATACTTTACTCTTCTAGAATTTTCCAGTGTCACCAGTATCTAAACAGAAAAGCTATTGACCTTGGATATCAAAAGAGGGTAGACTTTTTTTTTGTAGTTCAGGAGTGGACAGAATAAACATTGACCTAAGATACTTCCACAGCTTGTTACCTTTAAAACTGACAGACTTTTTCTTAGTGAAAAGCCAGCTCAAGTTATACACCAATTTGTCTTGCTTAGCAAGACTCTTAGGACTAAGAAGGAAATTCTAGTAATTCCAGATACACATTTATTTAGTGCCTCAGTGTTTGTTGCATGACACCTTCACAGCAGAGAAGCTAGCCCAAATTCTTGGTTGAAGGGAGATTATATGAGGAGGGAGTGCAAAGAAAAAAGAGGAAACGAAAGAGGCTTCAGGAATACTAACAGAAATATGAAAAGAAAGCTGCCGGAGTCAATGCTGAATCAGGAACCACAGGGATAGAATGGTAGCCATGAAAGAAGAGAATCTTCACGTAGCAGCTATTATTCTTCTCCCTTTCTTTTCAATAAATGGACATAAAAATGACCAATTTTTTTTTTTCTCTTTTCTGAACAAAGGATAAATAATTTTCAAATTCCTTATTCAGTAAGACATATAATATTTGAAAATTATGAGATCTGGACTAAGGAATCTAGTGCTGCCTTGAGAAATGACTCCTGGTGCTTGGGATGAGAAGACTTCTAAAGAATTTCTATAAAGGATAATGAGCCTTTAACATGAAGGGAAGAACTAAAATTATTTAAAGGTTTCCTGGGAGTCACAAGGGAAGAGATGTCTACTTAAAATGGACTGCCTGCCTGACTTCATCTGAATAAATGTCACACTTCCTAATTCCACTTTAGGGGCTATATATAACATGATAGAACAGTATTGTGAAAAAATTCCCTCATGAAAATAAAGCTTTCATTAAGGTATGTATGTTCCTTTGTAAATAATCTGTTGGAATCTGTCATGTTAGCCCTGCCCCTTCTTAAATCTATCACTTATTTTCATGACAGTGTGGAGCCTGAGAAATATTAATCTGATCAAAATATTTCCAACAAATCCTATCTGTCAAGAAAATAGAATTGCTTCATTCACTTTCCTCTCAAATATGCTTTTTAACTATTTGTATTACATGTGTTTAATACATAAACCTAGTCATCAATCCGATGCACATCTCCTTCCAGCAGGAACATACTAATCCCAGCTAATACTTTTAATGTTAAATTTCTTTATTGGTATTTTGTTTGTTTTGTTTTTTTGTTTGTTTGTTGTGTGTTTTTTGGTTTTGAGTGTTTTTTTTTTTATTATTAATTATTAGTATTAATATTATTTGAAATTGTTATCTATGATAAGAGCTGGTGGAATAAGAGAAGAGGCTGTTTGGGAAAGGGTGCCTGTTCAGTGTAAAAATGACTCTTGTGTCCTGTTCCTCCAGCCACCCTGGGTCTTGACTGAGGTAATTATCCTATGCCACTTCTGCCTCTGCCTCCCTTATAGTGCCTCTCATCCACATTGACCATGACGTGTTGCAGGCAAGATTTGTTTCTCTCCATCTTCAGACAACTCATGAAACAAAGAGGCCCATATCACATAACTAGCTACTACTGCAAAAGAAATAAAAGTTTATAAAGTTATAAGTTTTAAACACAAATAAACCCAAAATATGCTTATGAAGGGAGATTCTGAATCTAGTAAAGCTGCTTCATCAACTGCTAGCTAAAAGTTGTTCTACCATTTGTCTGAAGCACTACAGCATTTGTTTGTTATAATGGATAGAAGTCTATGCCTGTCTTCCTCTGTGAAACTTTATCTGGACAGGGTGAATGCACACTTCCCATATGGCCAGTCAAATGAGTTTGCTTTGCTGCAACACCTGCAGTAAAGCCAGCAAGCTGTGATGGAGAACACACTATGCTCTGCTCACCAGGATGCTCATTTTAGTCTTTAGGAAAATAATTCCTTACTGAGAATGTAGGAATATCTAGATCTGTCCAATTGCTACTTTTCCTTGTGAGTGAAAAGAATAGCATTTATACATAGACGTAAGCCTTTTGCTTACATCAAATTTCTCATTAAAAATGCATGCATCCCATAAGATGTCAATAAGGTTGGCATCGTCTGTTCTGCATTTGCAAAGATAGATTATCCATGATATATTGGAAAGGAAGATAAAAGTCATCATCTCTAACACCATCAAAATGGCTTATAGGTGGAAAACCAAACATACTATGTCAAATTCACCTAAGATTAGTTATCTTGATATTTCTTGATCTTTCTTTTCTCCATTTTTTCCCTGTAGTGTTTTCTGTGGTAAAAGAAAATAAATTCCCCTGGTCTCATTGTGTACTCTGTTTTACTGTTTTCTTCCCCTGACATTCTGTTATCTTTAAACATAGGGCTGTTTTGTTTATTTGCTTTTTTATACTTTGTTGCTATCTCAAGTGGAGTGCATTTTTGTCCAGTGGGCAAATTTGGACAAAATTGGTGAAAATCTCTGACCGGATTACTTTCATATCTCAGTCTCTGACTGGATTACTTTCATAGCTCCTCAGAATGAAAGTGTAAGGTAAAGGGACAGAAAATGAAAAATAATTTCAACAAGCAGAAATTACTCTGGTATCCAAAAGTGTCCTTCCTCATGAGACAGGAGCTGCACTTGCGTACCTTTGCCATTACCCTTGTGACAAGCAGCTCTCTTTTTCACCACCTATTTATTGGCAAAGGCAAAACTGTGTTAAATATATGGATGTGAATGAACTACAGTATAGCTCAGTTTAAATTCCAAGTCAGTGGTGACAGATTGTAACACTATCTCTCTTAATTACTTATTTTCATTAAATGCACAGTCTAAAAGATGCTGTAAGAAAGCTACAATAAAACCTGGAAACAGGAAAATTCTCCCTAGACACGAGCGCTTTCTTTTGTTAGTAAAACAGCCCATTTTTTTCTTAATGAGGTCCTCCCACTATGAGAAATGAACAAGATCTGAATGCTGTTTTCTGCCTCTTCAGACCACTGGCACAGCTTTGATTTAGGGACTTGCACTTTAATCACCCATCATGTGTCATTACCCCGACAGGCGGCAGCAGCCGCAAGATACAAGCTCCAATAAATTGCACTGAAAATCGCTGAAGCGATCCTTTGTTGATTTTCCTTTACTGCTATTCAATGGCAGATCAGCTGTCATAACAACACAGTGCCTGTGGCAACTGGGTGAAATTAAACGTGAAGTATGTTCAAGGTAGCTGGTAGAAAGCTGGAATATCCTTTTTCTTCTGTACATTCAAATGCTTTTTACTTCTCTCGGTAATGCTGAGCCTGTGGCAATTGGCTAAAACGAATGCTTTCTCTTGTAAGATAATTGCCAGATGTACTGCAGTACAAATACTCAAGTGCTTTTGTATGCAAATCTTTGCAAGACTCTCATTTAAGGAAAAGACAGGAGGTAAGGATTTCTCACTTTAAAAACTAAATATAAAAAATTCTAATTGGGCTCAAGGAGAAAAAGAGTGTACCTGATCTTTTTCAAGGCAGGTTGCACAGCAATGTTTTTAGTAGGAAGGTGAAAGAATTTTCTTGCTACCTAACTATCTAGAAAGTGCACATAGGGTCTGCTGTTATCTTTTCCATTTGTATAAAAAGTATCATACTATTGGGTTTTTTTTCAGCATAGTTGTCTGTCTTGGCTTTATGTTGCCCAAATAGCAACATTCCAAAGGAAGTATTGGTGAGGTTTATTTTCACAAGTTTTCTTTTAATTGAAATTTTCATAGTGAATACAGAATATTGAGGCTTTCCTCAAAAAAAATGACCAGTGTAAAAAAAGTTGTGATTATTTAATCTTTTTAGTTCCTTCAGTTCTTCAGTTTCCTTAGAAGGCTTTGAGGAGGGTAGGATTCACAAGGTATTTAGGCTTGCCTTCATGTGAAATGTGAATAAATACTCTTCTGGAACACAATAAGTCTCAATAACCTTCTAAGAAAAATATGTGCTAGTAAGCATAGGATACTTGACAGACGCATTGTCAAGATTACTCACCTTGCTGTTACTCATTACTCATCTACCAGGTTTATTTTAGTAAATATTACTCCTTCTCCTAGGTGGAACATCCTTAGATCTCTAATGTTCATTGTTGTCTTCCTTTCCACATGTGCCTGCAAAGAGGTTGAGTACCCTGCTCATAGCTCCCGGTGCCTTTCCTGTGCTCTACACCACCTCTAAGCCTCATTCAGGATAGCGGGCAGAGACCATCCAAAGGTGCATATCACTGCTTGACCCACAGCAGCTCAGCCAGCTCTTTCAGGTGGAACAGCTTTGTAGAACACACTCAGTGTTGTATGCACTGAAGCACTGAGTAATCTATCTACCATATGATACTATATCAACTGAAAGATGAGAAGATAAATTAGAAGTGTGCTGGTTTTGGCTGGGGCAGGGTTATTTTTCATCACAATAGCTAGTATGAGGCTGTGTTTTGGATTTGTGCTCATAATTCAGGGATGTTTTCCTTAGTCAAGGGTTTTTCTGCTTCTCACCCTCCTATGCACTAGCAAGTAGTCTGGGGGGTGCACAAGAAATTAGGAGAGGACACAAGTGAGACAGCTGACCCCAGCTGACCAAAGGGATATTCCATGCCAAATGACTTCATGCTCATAATGTAAAGCTGCAGAAAGAAATAAGCAGAGGATGTTCAGAGTGATGGTGTTCTGTCTGCCTATATGGCCATTTCATGTGATGGAGCCCTGCTTTCGTGGAGATGGCTGAACACCTCCCTGCTGATGGGAAGTAGTGAATGGATTCCTTGTTTTTTGTACAGTATTTCCTCTTACATATCATGGGTTCTTCTGCACTTTGAATGACTTAATCACAGTCTTTTTCAGCACATGACCTGTGTTTCAAAAGGTTTTATATTGGTGTTTTCATTATTGAATGCTGCCATGGGACTTTATAATTTTTATTTATTTATTGTAGTTGATTTTTTTAATCCCTATTTTTAAATTGATGTAAAACCCTAAAATTTTCATAAAAAAGAGACAGAGTTATATAAAAATACATATATTTCACAGTATCTTAAAAAAATATGTGGGACATAAACATTTGAGTATCAAGTGACACAACTACTAAATCAGTTACATGTATTATACATGTTCTGTATAATTCTCCTGTAGTAAAAGAAAAATTTTAAAAAATTAGTTTATATGCAAACATTTTAAGCTTTTGATAACTCATTTCTTTTTAGATATAATATAAAACATCACTATTGTCCAAAGACAATCTTTTACAATTGCTTTCATTAGTGCAATTTTAAGCTTTTTCTAAAGCGAGCAGCTTTGCCTTCAAATATAAGGAAAGTGTCATTCTTTTTAGTACTTTCTTTTTCTCTTCAAAATAGTTTTTTCAGGAATTACATATTGTCCATATCCCTCTGTGAAAATGCTATAATGTATAAATATAAATATAAATACTGTGTATATATTCTGTGATAATCAGGATTAAAACAAAAAATAAATGTACACCTGGGACGCATATAAAAGAACAGAAAATGTAAGGTAGGAAGAAGAGCTGTCTACAAGCTAAAGACCCTGTATATAAGAGAATTTAAGGCATTGCTTCCTATAGCCCTTCCCACTGAGCATGTCAGGTATAATCAGAAGAAAGGATATGCAAATGTACATTTTCTTTTAGCAATCTAGATGTATTTGCTTTGTGAGAAACAGGTTTTCTTCACCTTTAGATTGTGTTCCTAAGCATTAAGATTCAATCTCTGCATCAGTGTGTGATCCCCCATCCATGTTGCTCATTCACATAGTTCTTTGATATGTGATGCTTGAACATATCTTAATCTGTCGCTTTTATGTTCCTTGGGGAAAAAAAGCAAGCGTTCACTTATGGCCACAACAATTGATTTCTGAGTGTCTTCACAGTATTGATAACTAAAGAAGCATGGATCCATTTTTAGATAAATCTTCTGAGGATCATGTAGGGTTAAGGAGTGAATTGATTTGGGCTGTCAAACCAGGAGATAGTGAAAGAATGAGCTCTTACTATTGGCCTAATTACTTATGGTTAATCTAACACAATCCTTTTTTTTTTTTTTTTAACTGTCTCCATCAGGCACAGAATAATTAGTCTTACATTCACTTTCTGTTTTCTTTTCCACACTGAGTTAGAATACTTGATTCTGTAGGAATTGTGTTGTCCAGGCAGTATGTACATCTTTATGACATTACTTTTACCTTCTCTATCATCCTTTATTCAGTGCTTAGCTTCCACCTGGTAAATTCCTAGTAGCCTGTGGGAAAACAGTGTCATGTAGCTGTATGGCAGTGGGTGAACACAAGACCAAATTCAGAAAAAATAAATGTTTCCTCAGGGAGGGAGTTCCAACCACAGCTCTTGACTTGTGAAACTGTGCTTTCTGTTGTAATTGTTATCTTGTTTAGAAAAGTACAAACCTCCCTGATGATTTGGCAAAAGAGTAATCAACAGTATCCATTAAGGATTTAGATTTTTTTGTAAGTTTCTCCCATATGCATTTATCAAAACATTGGAACAGAGCCATCTGTGCAGGTACAGGTAGGTTCATGTGATTGCTGTTGTGAAATTGGTTTACCTGTGGTAGCTATGAGTCCGAATCCTGGCACATTCCCTCACACAAGCTAATGTGTTCTTGGGTGACAGAGGAAGCAGCCCAGCAAGGGCAGATAATGACAAAGATGTTTGAATTCCCTGCTTTTACAACTGAAACTTCTGCTGAATGTTTCTGCACTTCATTTTTCAAAATAACATATGAGGCCATTATGCTGTAAAAGTCCAGCAAGATCTCTTTCTCTGTTTGATCTATGTAAGTCAATTGGCTCAGTTACCAATAAACTGTGTGCCCAATTTGCATGAACATGTGGGCACTCACATAAATGTATTGTTTGATGCTCATGTAAAAGAAAGGAGGTAAAAAGAAAGAAAAACCCATCCATATGTGATCGGGTGGTATAAGGTTTTCGTGAATGTACTTCTTATGTTGTTTTAGTCATCTCTACTGCCATTTTCAGGGAACCACATGAAATGATTGATCTTTGGCTGATCAGATGGAGGTGACTGATTTAAAATCTCTGCAGCAAAAAACAAACATCTAGTTTTTGTAGCAGAAAAAAAAAACCAAACTAAACCTACGATGAGAATCTTGCCTTCATTCAACACAATTCTTCTTGTCTGTGAGATTCCTGTTAATTTTTTTTTCTTTGCAATAAATTTCATCTCTAAAGAAGCATCATCCAAAAAAATGCATCCTAATTATGTTCTATGTCTATACAATTGTCTTCCATGTCATCAGCAACATGCTGAAGTATGCTTAGCAAAACAGATGTCTATTTAGGAATTGAAACATATGTTGCTAGGAGTTGGTTTAGGGTTTTGTTGCTGTTGTTTAAAAATTTGGCTTAAACTTTTAAGAAAAAGTCTATGCATATATATTGTATGCCATGTGCTGTAAGTATATGTAACTGAGCTCCAGTAAAAGTTGTAAGTCTTTGGAAATGAATGGTAAAGCAGAAATCGATGTCAGTAGTCTAGCTTTCAGTTTGTACTGCAAGTTCTCTCAGTTCCGTTTCCATATGCCAAACTTTTCTTGTGTTAGTTAAAATAAACTCCTAAATCATATCATCACTGACCTAACAAGATCAATTTTCTACTAAGTGGCATGTGATATTGAGAGATAAGTAATAGATAAACGTCAATCTCTTTCCTTACAAAAGACAAAATTCTGAAAGTTAGATGATATAAACTTGTTACTACAAAATGAGAAAAAAAGAATACCTGAAGAGGGCTATTATATAAGTACATTTTGTTGAAGTCCTTAGAGCAGTAGAAAGAGCATCTGTTAGAGGGTTATCTTTTTCATGACTTTTAATTACTAGTCATTGATTTTGGTAACTGCACACATGTACGTGCACAATAGCGCAGCAGGATTTCACTTCTGTAATCTTATCTCAAAACTGGTTTTTAAAATGAGTGCCTATTGCTATAAGTGTTCCATAAGAAAGCAGTGCTCTGCTATTTTTGTCTTACTTCACAGTGCAGCAGAACTGTTGCATTTACAACTGGTACAAGTTGGCTCTTTGCCATGCACTTAGAGCAGTAAACTTTTAGCAAGGAAAATCTGCTATCAGATTTTTAAAGTGGTTGCATATCGTTGTTGAAAATCCAGTTATCATTTACTAAATTCCCATCTCTAAGATGTAAATAATAGTTAAATGAAGAGCCTAGCTTTTAAGATAAATGGGCATACACCTAAATGTCGAGGATGACCGTTAAAGGAGTGCATTGAAATTCTGTGTGCCTTCAGGAATTTTGCTGACTTCATGTAATATCTGTGTCTGTTCCCAGTCATACTTAGGAAACTCACCAATGGAGAGACAGATCTGAATGAGGACTTCTGAGTTTTGATTGCTTATAGTACCCCTTGCCTTTTGGGATCTACTTTGTTTTGGCATTCCCCAAAGAATAACTCATTGATCAACACTCTTCTTTTTCAGTTCTAAGCCTTTCAGTGTGAAAATGTTAGATGTCTCAAAACACTTAAGAAGGTATTAAAAAAAAATTAGAAATGAGAGAGCAATCTGTCCAGAAGTAGAAAGGCTAGCATTACCCACTATTTAGCTTGGCTAGGATGAGTATGGCTTCTTCCTTGTCAGTGATCTGATTTTAATCATTGCTATCTGGTTATTTCACTTGTTAATGTACAGTAACAGAATAAATCAGCCTCCCTTATGGAAGAAGGGGCTCAAATGTACAATCCAGTGGGCATGGATAAGCCAGTGACTTGGCAACTGCTGAGCTGTGGCAAGTGTCCCTGTGTCTGCCTAGCATGGGGGGATATGCAAAGTAATTACTCAACAATTAAAGACGCTGAATTTCCTCCAATTTACTGTGGGGTAGGCATGTGGACCTGCATAATTAGCATGGCTTTGCTGATAAGTAGTAAGTTCTTCAGATGCTGCAATTAAACTGTGGTTTTATGTGATTATAAGCATGTACCAAATATACATATATGATGTCTTCTACAGTACCCAGTAAGCTCCTCGATTCTTGTCCATACTGAAGACTATTTCTTCTTTTGCTGATTATTCTAGTATATTCTAATAGTAACATTATTTAGCTGTATTACTATAAATCTCTCACATGGGCATTTTCTGGAGCAAGAGATGACTTTCTGCAGCTTAGCTGCATATTTGAACTCCATTCAAAATTTGTGCTTTGGGGGCTGCTGAGAAGAGCAGGTCTGTTCACAGTTCCCTGACTCCCTCCTGTTCTGGTTTAATCTATCTGGAGGATTCAGCATGATCCAGCCATCATCAGTTGTAGCTTACGTGAATGGTCTATTTTTAAATGTCTTCACAGGGATTGAGTCTCATTCTAATCTATTTAGACACATCGTAGGCAGTTTTCCTGAGGACTATATCCATGGCAGGTTGAAAATTTCATTCACTATTGGCTATTTTTGTATGGCTGTTTCTGTATGCAAAAATCTCCATAAAAATATTTCCTGTGCCCAAACACAGCCTCCTGAAAATGTGAATCAAGCAAAAAACTCTCTGTAGGATTATTTTATCCTTCAGGGAGAAGAGTGGATTATCAGGCTTGAAAACAACTCTTTGGGAGTCCATATATGCAATGACAACACAACAGACTTTATACTGAAATCATAGTATGGCTAACATCAGGACATAAAACTGTGAAATATATTGGCAAAAATATGATGGCAAAAAGAATTGTCTGATTAAGAGGATGCTTAAGAGTGAGGGATATAAATTATTAAGCTTCTATAAGAAAACTTCACATTTCTGAACTTTTTCCTTTCTATGTTACATGAAGACAGTGATTTAAGAAGTTTATTGTTCTGTCTTATGGCCTACAGGAGGATGGCTTTAACTGTAGTGGGTGAATAATTAGTGGTATGTGCAGTGGGTATCTGCATGTCTTCAGCTTCATTATGTTAGCTATGCAGACTGATGAACTGTAATTGTTTCCTGGCTACCGTTGGTAGGAGATTGGGTGACAAAGGATTTTGAAGCACTGCTAGGTTCCTGTTTCTTTCATTGATCTCTAGGAGAACAATCATTATGATAATGATTCTAATCCAAGCTTCTGTAATATAACTGAGAAATAAATGCTTCTTGGTTAATATGCCTCAATTAATGGGTTATCCAGTGTAGCTGCAGCAGGTTGCAAGTAAGTAGCTTTCAGGATCTGAGCCCAAATAATTATAGGTTTTCTTTCCCTTTTTAGATTAAATGAATTCATAAGGCTTACTCAAATGAATCACTTCTGTAGTCATTAATTATAGTATACACATGTTAATGACATCATTATCAGGAGAAAACATAATGTCCCAAGGACCACGTGTTACGGTTGCTTCCTGTGCAAACAATTGTGCTTGATAACAGAGCCTGTCAAAAAATGTCAAAAGAAACCACATGGTGTCTTGAAATGATTGTGAAATTATCATGTGTCACAGCTATATATGTCATAAACAGTATCATCGTGACTGAATTTTTCATTAGCATCTTGGGTGAGGGATACCAAAAAAAGCGAACAATTAAGATCTTCAAAAACTCAAGTGCAGTACATAATGCAGAACTAAATTGTTAAAAGCATACCTTGTGTCTGAATTAAAATGCATTAGTCATTAATTGAGGATATGCTTAGTAATAGGCAATATTGAGCATGTTGGGAGATTGGTTTTTTATTATTACATAAGAACAGAAAAGAACTAATTTTATTTTATTTTATTTTAATAGTCTACAGTTTAGTTCTTTTTTAGCACCTTCCTTTTAGCTTATGAGGACCAGATAGTAAGATTTTAGCAAATGAAATCCTTGTCAAGGGACAGCTCCTCTGGACTTGTACAGAACCAGAATTTCACCCATGTGGCCTATGAAGCTCTAGAAGAGTAAGCAATCTCACTTACACCCCTGCTATGATAGAGCAACATGGTCAGCACACAGGTATTTTGCTGTCTACAGTAAACAAGGACAGAGCTGCTCCCATTATCCAAGGCAGCAGGGCAAGGGGGTGTCCCACAGCACTTAACTACTTAATTCTTCCTCTCTTTGCCTCTGCACAGCCCAGTTCAGTAAAAAAGATGCAATTCTTTCTTTTTATTACCTGTGGATTTTAGCAGTGTTACCATCTTTTAAAGTTTTCCTTCGGAACCCTGAAAGTGACAATTTATTGAGCTATATATTTTTGGTTTTCCTGGTTTTCTTTTGTTGAACAGAGAAATATGATTATTCTCCTTCTGGAAGTAAGCTGTGCAAAATTGCCAAGAGACATGGATTTGCCAGGCAAATAAAAGTAGAACTATTTTCCCAGAGGCTGCAAAAGCTGCTTTTACAGGGCTGCCAGGAGATTTCCTCCTGTAATGCTGCCTCCTCCATAGGGTTATTTGGGACCTGATGACAAACAGCTCTTTCGAAGAACTTTCAATATTATCATCTTCCAGAGCTGTGCATTTTTAAATCCACAAGACTGTGTCTTTAGATGCTTTGATAATAAAATTACGGCTTTAGTCACATAGTAATTAGTCATCAGTCACAATGTAGACCAAGGGTGCTACCCAAACTTTGTTTCATCCCTATTAAATTTCAAAAAGTGTGTGCTCCTGATGCTGATGCTACCTTATATGAAAAATACATATGAGCCTACCAGACTCCCTGAAGTGAGTCCAAGATAGCTGACATGCAAGTATTTTTAAATACTTTAACGACCACTATCTTAAGTAACATCTTAGTTTACATTTTTTTACACTGTGGTTCCAGGTGATCCTGAAAGAGAAAAAGAAAACCATCTCAGAAGCTACTCTTGAATTATATCTTTCCTTAACAGTAATAATGACATTGGAATTCTGGACAGATGACCTGTTTTTACACTTCCTGAGAGGTTTCAGTAAGATTAAGATAATGATTTATATTCCTTTCTCTTTTCACCTGGAGTACCAAATCTTCCAATGTTCTTTACAAAACTAATTATTCAGGTTTACAGTTTTGCAGTTCTCAGCTAGCTCAGCCTTGATACATGCAATAAATTACTAGTGACCCTTTTTTCAACTCTTTGCCTCTAAGTCCCTTTCCTTGCAAAGGAAACCATCTAATTAAAAAAAAAACCAAACCAAACAACAAAGCAACCAAACAACACAGAGGGGCCTGCTGAGACAGTGGGAGAGACTTAGGAGGGGAAAAAAACCCAAACCTGCGTAACATTACAAAGATTTATTTGGGCAAAATCTGAGACAAAGAATGTGAGTTCTGGAGAGAGAGGTGTAAGAAACTTGTGAGATTTATGCGAGACTGGCAGAACTGACAATAGAAACTGGAAGAGATACTGGAGCTGCTAGCAACCTTGTAAGCTGTTGGAAAGAAAATCAAAGGATCATTATTTGTTAGCAGTGCTATTAAAAATGTATTTAACTGTCACAAGGCTGAGAAGGCTTTTTCTTCAGTGCTGCAGATATGATTGAAATTTTTTTTTTTATTTTTTTTTTCTTTCCACAGTTCACTAGAGTTCAGCTTCTTAATGAGCTGTTCATTGTAAGACTAGTTCTGGGTACTTTCTCTTGGCTAATTCCGTTCATACAAAACAAGTAAGTTGAGTACACAGCATAAATACAGGGACACTTCAGGAACCACACAACTTTGAGAAGTTTCCAGGTTATCCTTGGAAAACCTTTGTGAAACATGAATGTGGATCATTCATTTTCTATCTGTGTAAGTACAAGAAAAAGACAGTAAATATATGCCACCTATTATCTGTAGAAATCGTTCACTGTCTAGATAATCAAGGTATATTTTTAGGAATTTAATTGTATTCGGGGATGTTCAGCAATTATACAAATAAACTTGAACACCTAGAAATAAGGCAGGAACATAACAATATCTGTCAAAGAAGGTAGGAAGTAACATTCTACGAAACCTTAATTTTTCCACAGAAAACAGAGTAAAATGAGTAAAATGAAAGTATCCCACGTGACCAAGGGTGCTTGACCATTATTTCTTGTTTCATTTAATTTACTATTTTCTAACCAAGTGCATCATCAAAAAAAAAAAAAAAGAGCAGAAATAGAATCATTCACTGACTGCCTAAGTCTGAGCACCGCGTTTCCCTTGTACTAAAAAAGACGTTATTTTATGGGAAAACAATATTTGTGTAATTAAGGAATGTATTTTCAAACATGATCATAAGAAAATAGGAGACTGCTTGTAAATTTCAGTTATTTTGTTTATAGAAATATTGGGTGCTTGAATTTACCGTTTAAAATGTTTCATTCTTAATCCATGTACTATTAACCAAAGAGGATATTTTACAGTTCTGTACTTTAATTCTTATGTATTTTAAAATTAGAGTCCGAATACATAGTCTTCAAAATAGACTTCTGTCATTCAAGTCACAGATTTCAATACTAATGAATTATGGAACTAATAGATCCGTAGATGTGGACAAAGCATCCTGGTTGAATAGTCCCTTATTTTCTTTCCAAGTAATTGAGGGGAAAAAAACTTGTCCACAAGATGTCCTAAAGGTGTTCAGTATGATTAATGACTTGCTTACTAGAGGAAAACAAAATAAAATAAAATAAAATAAAATAAAATGGGTTGGAGAAGCAATCTTCTTTTATCACACTTTTCCATGAATAAGTATTTCAGATGATGTAGGAATCTGGTGGGTTTTCCCCAGTTTAGAGTTTTAGTTGCAGCTGCTTAGTCAGTGGCAGCACCTACCTTTTTAGAACATTCATATTCAGTTATTAGTTTGGTATCATGCTGATACTGTTATTACTTTATCTTACTGGTAAGGGAAGTCTAAAAGTCATTACATTTTTCAGCATATTTCAACTGTGAATTTTCAGCGAAGTGCTATGGGAGAAAGGTGTAACACTTCTTTAACAAGAGATTTTTCATATCAGATTTAAAACAGCCAGATCAGTTAACAGAGAGCAGAAGAACAATAGCTTAAGATAAAAATCTCAGGATGTTTTGTACGAGATCTTAGAAAATCTGATAAATCTTTCATTGCAAGCAGGTAACAAAAAAAAACCCGAAACCAAAAACACAACAACAACCAGCCCATAACAACAATAAAAAAACCAAAACCCAAAAACTAACCAAACCAAAAAAAACAAAACAAAACAACCAAACCAACCAACCAAATAAAAACCCAAACAAGCTGGGTTTGACTGGTTATATGTAAAAGAGAAGTAGCATGAGTATATACAACTCGAGACTGTGTCATGTCCACCAATCTTGCAGCCTGTTTTTAGCAAGAAACCTAGGAACATTCATCCATGATGTAATTCATGAAGCAAGAAGCTGACGACTAGAAATTAGTTAGTAATTCATGGTAAATAAGAGATTTTTCTTACCTCTGATTCAGTAATACCATAACGTTGTGCATTGTATTTCAGTTGGCAAAACTATTCTTTCAGTTCATCATGGAATTAAAAGTCAGGAATGTATTCATGCGTGATGACCAGGAAACCCATGTACCTTAGAGTGATTTTAGTTTCATGAATTTCAGTGATTGTGTTAGTAGTGTTTGGCTAAAAAAAAAAGGTTCGGTTTTGAAAATTTTCATGCATTTTCATAATTGTTTCCCTTTGCTGTCAGAATGTGCATTTTGAAGATTTTTGTAATTATGTTGATCTAATTTTTGGACAAGTTCAAAACTTGGCCAAATGATATACATTTTTTCTTCTCCCGCTTTCAATATTTTATATCACCTCTAACTAGGAGATCTCATTTGGCAAAAGCTGCTGGAATGGGTGAAGCAGCAAAAATGAGTTTTAAAGCAAATTGTACCATTTCTGTGTTTATATCATATTCTTTTTAAGTATCTCTATTGCTTAATAGACAGTTTCTACAATTTAACAAATAAATAAAAAATATCTAATCAGTTAAGCCATTAGCCATGTATTTAATTTAGCTATGTGTTTAATTTGTCGGGTCACCCAAGGAACTGAAGAGCCTCTGAAGCTGATAATGGTAAGCAGTATCTTTTGCCTCTTACTGAAATCTGTGTGGATTTATGGTGACTGCTGTTTAAAAATGTTTGTTGCTCTGAATCCAGTTTCATAACAGATTAGTAAGAAGAGAAATTTGCACAGCAGTTGATGGTTCTTGCATTTTCTTAGGAATAAAATAAACAGAAGAGTTCCATGTCATAAGGAAATTATAATTATGAATGGTAGCTTACTGAAAATTATGATTTTGTTTCTCTCTATGATTTCCAATGTTTTTGTGGACAGAAAACCAAAATGTTAGATATTTACACAGATAGCAGTTGAAAGGAAATGCTTAGAAATATTCTTAAATTTCTACCTATTGGCTCCCCAACAGTAAATTTCGCACATAAATATTGCCCAGGAAGCAGGCTCTGAGAGAACAGCCTAGATATGTCTGACTGCAAATCCTCCCACATGTCTCAGAATGATGGTAGTAAAAGCTGAACCAGGATCCATGAAGCTCAGAGCTTGATCCTACCCATGGTGTTGAACCACAGGCACGCTCAGGGTCCTCAGCTTCATCACAGAGGGCCTGGAAAATCTGAGACCTCTATTTTAGCAAGATTTTTCACCATTTTCAGATTACCTGTAGGGTAAATGTAGGGCATCCTATTTTCACAGCTGGGCACATGAAAGCCCTGAGTGCTCCTCTTTAAGTCTGAGCCACTCACCCAGTCTATTGGACAGTGTTCTGCTATAACCAGGGACCAACAAACCCTTTCTTTCTGTGTAATCATAAAAAGTGAAAGGGTAACCCAAGAAATAGTGTTTATATGTGATGCAGAGGAATATATTTTAAAACCTTGCTTGGCTATTCTTACATCTTGATGTCCTTACAGCCAAATTATACACTCTAGTGGGATGAGTACTTCTCACCTACTGTCCTAGGAAATATTTCATCTTGCAAATAAAATTAAATATAAAGTGAAGTAATTTAAGATAATGTTTTAGTCTGTCTTATTTTACTTTGTGTATAGTGAAATGCTTAATCTACATTGTTTACTCTGAGGATATGTAGTCTTTTTTTCTCATCTTTTGACCAGTAATTGAATGCTGAGCTAATAAACCTTTTTTGGCAATACCAACTTTCAAAGAGACAACATTTTCATAAAGAGTTTTGGATCAGAGAAATTAACTATTCTCTGACCAGAAAATGATAGTCCAAAGTCCCAGCAGGAATTGTTCTGAAAAGCTTCCTACCAATTTACAAGAAATTCTAAAATGCATCATGGAAAGAGTAAGACCACCCCAATAAAACCTAAACATAAAATCTCCCTGTGAATGTAACTAATAATGTTATTATATAGTGCATAAACCTGATCTATTCCACTGTAAATGATTATTCCTCTTATAATGGAATTTAATTTTATAAAATAAAAACAAAATCCAAAATCACTATATCAGCACTTGAACCTTCTGCATTTCCTAGAGCCAAACTCTTTATATGAAGAGAATTTAATAATTTAAGTAGCAAACTTAGATCTAAGCAAAGATTTTGTGCATAAATATGTGTTTCAAGGGTGTGGTTAAAAAATGTATTTAATAATAAGGTTGAAAAAAAAAATCAAATAAGTATTTTCATATTGCCCCCCTAATGAGTTGCTTCATTTATCATACTCAGCATCCATCGTATACAATATGTAAAATTCTGCTTAGAAACATCTTCTTACTTTGCTGGTGGTTACATTATCACTACTGCCATTTTGACCTCTGCTTTTAAGCCTTCATTCTGAATATGGAAGAGGAAATTGAAGTATTCCTTTAAAATACAATTTAAAGGAAGGAAAAATAAAAAAAGTCCTTTGAACTCCTGCTAACATTCATGCTAGGGAAAGGTGTTGTCGGAGGAAAGTGACCTGCAGCCCTATGACATGTTCTTTGTTCATGAGATGGATGGCTATAATTTACTCCTGCCTGAAACACTAGTATTTACGATGCCTTTCCTTGGCTGAGGGGTAAAAATGGTCTCCAGAGAAATAGAAACATATTTTTAAAGAGCATATTGAAAAGAGTAATCCACAGGACAGCTGAAGGTCAAGGGAAGAAGGCGGTAATGGTTGCTTTGTCTTCTTTTCCAGGTAATGAAATAATTCTCCTTATTTAACTCCATGGAAAACATGTAGTATTTTTTTTCTGTTACTCAGTCTCACACAAACATGCATATATATGCCTGCAAGCACAAACATGCATATGCACCTTGACCTCAGTTATATCAGAGGACCCCAGTTAAACACCAGAACATTGTCAACATCAGGAACAGTACTGTAAAATTTGGCTTTAAATCTCATTTTCAGCTTTCTGTGGCTCAGAGCTGGATGAGCATATCGGCCACTCTGAATAAGTCACAATAACTATAACCCTTCATTCAAATTAGAGTCTGGCCTTAGGCATTTGGGTGTAGGAGCCAAGTTGTCAGACATTGCTTTTGTTTGGAAGTGTTATTATTTGTTCAGTATAATAGTCCCAAAATACCCAGGAGAAAGGCCTAGACTTTGGATTTCATAAACACTGCAAAGCTATGAGAGAATGAATATGAAAGGCACAAAAAAAAATCCCCAAGGAGGGGTCCTAATTTTAGATTTAATCAAAATAAGTGAGAAGTTTCCTTTGTGATTTTCTGCTGAAGAGCTGCTACTTATTTATGTGTAAATGTAACTCACTGAGGTATTATAGTGTATATTTTTACTTTAGAAACATCTTAATATAAGACTTTTTCTTTACTAGTAATTCCCTCCTTCTGTAAGACAGGCACTAAAAAAGTTAAGCACACAAGTTACCTATCCGCTTTTCCTAGACTGCAGCCTTTAAGATGGTTTCCCCAGTCTTGTGGAAATTTTCTCCTTTTACCGATCAGCTTCAGAGATCTATTTTACCTATAGAAGCTGCTGGCATGCTGAGCAGCAAAAATAGACCTTGTAGTGGAAAATAGAAGATAAAATAGATTAGGAATCACATTTGTTGTTTTTCATTAACAGTCAGAGCTAATACTCCATGGATAGTCAGACCATTCCCAAACCATCCCCAGATAGTCTCAGTGACAAGGGTCAGAATTAGAATTTTGACTGGAGAAACTAGATTGATGTCTATTAAAATAAATGTTTCCAGAGCATTTTATTGGGATATTATTCTGTGCAGTTGAATCTCCTTCCCTGTCTTTCCTGAGATGGTAGCATTTATTGGCAGACTAAATCTCCTTAGTTAAGAGAATGTAGACTTCTAGACTTCTAGACTTCTAAAGGTTAGTTGTAAAACTCTTAAGAAGCTCACCCTGCAGTCCTTTTATCATTAATAAGAAGATATTCATCATCTTTAAGGCAAGAGAAATGTCCCTCTGGATTGTCTTGTTTCCCACCAGGACTGCTACAGAAGAAGTCCTCATTTGACTAGCTGAAGGCTTGAATGACTAATGTTAAGCCACCTGAAGTCAGATTGAGATGAACACCATTGGCTGGTTCTGTGAATGTGCTCTACTTCCATACACTAATGAATGCTTTTGTGTATACATGATATGCAATAAAACCTTTCTGTTAGTATTAATATGAGAATACACATATACATTTATTTAATTTTTGTTAATACGCTTATACAGAGAATACTTACATAAATACATAGAGTTGTATCTTGCTCATTTTTATATATTGGAGTTCTGTTCCCATCAGAGTATCAGATCCTATTGGTCTATCTGCACCTATCTAGACCATAGAAATAAATTCACTCTGAAAGACTAGATGAGACTAGTTCTACCTGAGCTCTTTCTTATACATCAACAGACAGTATTTCATGGCTTTTTAGCTCAGAACTGAGCTGTTATAGACACAAGTCACCATGCCTAAAAGTATACTTACTTGCATGAATGAACAGTGAATGAAAACCATTAATGCCCCAGCATTCAGTGCTCACCAATACTTATTTTTGTTGTAGCCAGAGTTTCTTGGTGTGTTTCTGCTTCATTTAAAGCCATCAATACCTCAATTAGTGCTTACTTCTCTTCCCCATGGGATTGATGTTTACACGTCACTTCATAACCTCCAAAACCTAGAAGATCCATGAGATCTGCTGGGTCATAAAATGTATTCTGATTAAAGCTTGTATTTTCCAGTGACTTTCTGCCTTTAAAAAAAACCCCAACCTTGTAAATTGTTTGAGTATTTTTAATGAAAGGGCACAAATGGCAAGTTTAAAGTATAGCAACCTGAAAGAAAATGAGCATGCTCCTATGTGAGAGTCGATAGTTTTTTTACCAGTCTTTGTTTTTTACTGATTTTCATTCATAAAGTCACAAAAAAATAGAGTTTTGTACTTTACAATTACAATAGCAGCAACCCTCTCATTGAACATTAAAACTTGATGCTAGCTTGATGGCTGACTGAATTCAATTTCAGATCAAAGCATTGGAGAAGTTATCTAAAATTATATATTGCTAGTTTTAACTATTTAACACTTATGCTCTTTTCAGTATGACTTTTATACAGGGTGATGAAAGATCATAACTGATTTAGAATAGAAAATGGCCCAAGAAATTTATACTTAATGGAGACATGTTTCTAATACTAATTTTTAAACATCCATGCTTTTCAACAATTGCAATGATGGTAACACTGACATTGACCATTAATTTCTTGTGAAGGCATATGGTCTTTGTCTAAGTCTTCATAAATCACAATTGTATACATGCTAGTGTGATTTTTTTGCATATCTTTGGTCACGTATTTCTGTTTTGATAATTAGCCAAGCTTTGATGAAACTGATTTTTCCAGTGCCTCAATTGGGTTACCATAGTCTGTCACAAATTTCCACAGGCTTTTACTGTAACTGACTGCAGGGAACAAAGCTGTCAGCTTATCTTTTCCCATTTTCTTTCTCTTGTTTATTGGGAAGTGCAGTTAGACAAAATGGGAATTGAAGCATGACAAAGCAAAAGAAAGTCACGTTCATTTCAGAGCCATGTCAATGTCAAAGGAAAGACCGAGAAATATAAGCAGCTGCCGGTCTTGTGTATCATTTGAAGACAGCAGTTTGCACTGTACAAACATAAAACTAATGCAAAAAAAGACATCAGGAGGAGGAAAGAATTGCCATTGTGATTTGAGGGAAAAGATCCTTTTTATTTTATTAATGTGTCTTTTGGTTAAAATTCATAGTTGTCATGCAAAATAAATCAACTTCCTTTCCTATAATGTGACCTGAAACCACTTCTGAGTGAATAAGAGATGAACCCTAAATGTTCACAGCCTTTACCCTGACATATTCAATCAGATCATGAGGTGCTGGTGAAGCTGCCAAGTACTCAAGACGTCATTGTCATTCTTATTAAAGCTTAGCATCAAACAAGACCTGTTCTAGCTTGGAAATACATGTTTTAATAATACTTATAATCGAAGTATATTCATTTATAACAGTGCAATATCTAGCCAAAATGGTATTTTAGAGTGGACAAAATCCTCATTCTTTCCCACTCAGTGATTTCTTTCTTTTTAGAATTTTTTTCACAGATTACCTTGCTTGAATTTCCTACTATCCTTAATAATGAAGTTTTTACATACATACAAACTTAGGTAGCTGTTATATGGACTGGTTATATCTGTGTTTGATTTCTCACTATTATTTATATATCGTAATCCTTATGGACATCACTTTTCACTAAATAGAAACAGTTTCTGCTGTGCTTAATATCTCTTTCCACAGCAGTACTGGTTTTCATCCTGTTGTCAGAAAATTATTTTGCTAATAGTACTGCTAATGAATGTCTTGCCTATAGTCCAGAAATCCATTCATCTAACAGTTATTAATGGAAAAGTGCATAAAGCTACTAGCCTTCCTTCTGAGGCAGGTTGAAGTAGGACGTAATTTGATTTGTTTTGCTTTGTTTTAAAAATATTTTCAGGAATATATTTATCAATAAATTTTCTGACTTTATTTTGCATACACTATAGACTCCTGAAACTAAAGCTGAGTAAATAGTTCAGTTTGTCTTATTAGTTCACCAAATTTTTCCTTCTCATATTTCTCAGGTATATATGTTTGAAATTATTTTTTCCTAGTCTGGAACCTCAGCAACAATTAATTTCAAAACATTTGCTTTTTGAATTTGAAATTCATGCTATATTGATTAAGTATGTAATTTACACAGTATAGTTTCTATTTGAGCACTGCATTGCTTACAAAATGAATTAATTTCTAATTTCAAGAAATATAGTAAATTATTGCATTCAAAATTCACTCTCATGAAATATTTAAATATTTTAATTGAATTTTTAGAATATTCATCCTAAAAGGACATGTCTCTGAGGGGATTCACAACAGATGAAATGAGTAGGTCACAAACATGCAATTTATTTCCATATTATTGAATACTGTCAAAATATAGTTGTCATTCATTAAATATCCATTATTTTTGTGAAAATAACTTTTATTCGTAAAAATGGGATGCTTATTTTTGTGTTTACATATTTTTTCAGCAGAAACATGCAGTTTGTTTTCTGGTGTTGAGCATCTCTTGAGGATGAGGACTAAGAGCATTTTCACCTGATGGAGAGGTCAAAGTTTTTCCAAGGAGCTGTGCACTTAAATTGAAGTACTTGAGGTATCATATTGATGCAAAAATCTGAGCTGGATTCAGGAAACCAGTGGAATTTTGGAGAGATGCTTACATAAGCAACACTGTCACTTATCTGAAAGGGAATACTGAAGTTAAGGAAGGTATTTAGCAATGCACTTACTGACTCCTGGAAGTCTACTATATTTGAAAATAAATTAACAAACATATATCAACTAATTATAGTATGAGAGCTAGTCTCCCTTTAATGTAGGTATTTGCATGGGCTTTCTTTGAATAAACAAAAGTGTATTGAGGAAGAGGGAATTTGATTTTGAGGTAGAAAAATCCCATTTGTCATGGACAGAAGGGTATTCCCATTGTGGCTGACCAGAATGAGAAGGCATGCTTGAATTTGGCTTAAATGTTACACTGGAATTTTAATTCATTTTTTTCAATATCTATTCATTTCAACGTTAAAGCAGTTTTCTCTTACCAAACTTCTATCCTCATTCATGATGTTATTTTTACCCAGAGTTTTGTTTAAATGTCATCAAAGCACCACAGAAGCTGTTCAGGAAGCTATACAAGAAAAACAGATGGCATTCATCTTCCCTTAGTACAGCACAAGTGCTCATATATCTGCAACTGAACAAGACATTGGATGTTCATGAATGATCAGTGTAAAGAAGAGGCTTTTGAGGGCACAGTTCATCTGGTTAGATGAACAGCACTCTGCATCTTCCTTTCCATTGAGGAAGTCCATAATGCCTAGCTTAGCACAGATGTTTGCAAGACAAATCCCACTATGGTGACAGATATTTCCCCAAACTGGCCTGCTTGAGCATGCTCCAGTGAAGGAGCCAAGTTATGTGGGAGGACACTACTAGGGCAGAGATCTTCAGACCAAAAGATGTGGAGACACAGTGAGACATGCTGATCTGTTGAAAGCCACATAATTGACAGAGTTCAGGACATGTCTGTTTCTGTGCATATTTTCAAAATTCTTACTGTGTTTCTTTATCTCCAGATAATTATATCATTAGATTTGCTTATCTGCTGCATCTCTTCCATCCTCTTTCTCAAAAGCAACTTTAATCTGTATTAATGCTTGCCTGTGAACAGCAGTCTAACTTCAAATATATCTCAAAACACATTGTACAGTGTCACAATACGTTTCTCCATCAATTGTGGTGTTGGCTGTGTTGTATTCCTCTCTTCTCATTAATTAGAAGTATAAATGTAATTGTAAATTAAAAGACAGGGAACCTTTTAATTTTTTTTTCTTCCCACTTGGCTATTTCCATCTGTGCACTAAAAGAGAGAAAAACATGTATTCCCTGGTGAATAGTTATTCCTACTGAATGGGTATTTTGGTTTTCTAGTAATTCATAAAGATTTATTCTAAAAGGATTCAAAAGTTTCTGTTACTTTGCTCAAGTTTCACTAACTTACTAACTTACTATGGCTTCCTTATTCTGGATAATAAGACTAGTCCTTGTCAAGGTAATTAAATGTTTTCATTTTTATTTGCATTCATTTCCCAATAAAGCACTCAGTAGCAGAGAAAAGAAAGTTAATGATTAAGTAATTTTTACTAAATCTCAGTAAAGGTCCAGGTTTGTTTTTGTTCAAGTGTGGGAAAAAATGTTCTTGTTTCACCTTAGCTAGTTCCATGAGTCTTAAGAGTAACCTCACCCACTGACCTTTGCACTTCAATGTATAATGCTGAAGTTATTAATACTATAAAGCAATGAGATTACTGGGAAAAAGGGGAAAACAATGAGCTGACCCGGATGAAAGAATAACTAAATAAGCTTTCCAAACAGAAGCCCAACTTTAAATACGGAAATCTCCTAGATTAATGCTTCTGGAAGTGATATGCATACCTTGAAAATGAAAATCACCATCATCTATAGAATGTATCTTCTGTTTTGTCCAGTTCTGACTAACAGACTTTTAACAATTCCCAGCACCACATGGAGTGCTTCAGTGAAAGATCAGGAGAGCAACACAGAGAATTGCGTTAATTTGTTCCATCGGAAAGCCTATAACAAAATCCTGGAACATGACATTATGCATTCTTTGAACATGCACAGCAACATGTCTTTCCCTTCCAAAATTCTCTTGTATACAAAGTTACCATTATACATGTTTGTACATAATGTATATTTGAAGAGATATAAAGAATACACATGCTTAAAATGACATCTGAATATATTTCATCTGATATATTTCTAAATGCCTTTACTATTTTTTTAAGACATCCTAAGAGAATCTCATTCCAATAGAGTGCAGACTTAGTTTGCTTATTTATAGTTTTCTATATTATTTTGTCACTATAGAGACAGAATATTTATCTCAGTTATTTGCATCAGTAATTTGATTAAAGATAGTTAGACGATGAAGAATACATTATCTAAAATATCCTTGGGAATTTGGCTTTGATACCAGAAATATTCTGACATAGAGGAAGATATAAAGAAGAGATTATGGTTTAGGATCATTGGAGATAAATTGTGAAGAGTGAAAAATCAGCTTTGGAAGAAGGGGAAATATTTAGCTGTGAGGCATTGCTAATAAGGAATCTGCGTGGAAGATTATATGAGAGGAAGGGAAGGATAAGCAGGGATAAAGCTGTATCTGAGGAATGAAGTCAACTTTCTTTACAAGTTTTTGTGCTGCTTTTATGAAGAAAGTTGTGGGGGGAGGGAGGAGAAAAGCTTCATAACCTAGCCTCTGTTTTTAAAAAGCAAGCAACATAATTGTGATGTTTGGTTTGGTACTATCACCCATCAGGGGACACTTGGTAGGCATATGTTTAGGAGACCTGAAAGTGAGGAAGGAATCTCTAAGATAGGCTGTTTGATGTCCATGGGATTTAAATCCAAATCCAAACATTCCATTTTCTGTGAATTCACAGTCTGTGCTCCTACTCCTGAAGCAGACAGAGGGTAGACCCGCCAGTGCAAGGCTGAGCTGTTCGGAACAGTGAGCTTTCCCGCCTCGGGGCTTGGGTACCCTGAGAGCTCAGGTACCTTGTGGGGAAGAACACAACTCTTCAGCTCCCTGGTGGGCTAAGCACGTGTTCCCTCATCACTAGAGAAATTCAAAGTATGAGATAGAGATGCAAAGGAAGACTGTAGCTGTAGAGAAAAGTCACTTAGATGACTTTGGATGTTGGCATGGTTTAATTACGGACAGAAAATGAGGTTACAGGAGGAAAATGTTGCTGTAGGGTATAGGGAACATGTGAGAACCTGAGGAGGTTGCAGCAAGAAGACAAGAGGGAGAGATGAAAGGGAGTGGAGCGTGTTGCTTTGAGGGGAAAAGAGGGTGATATGGCAATGTGACAAATGAAGAGAGAAGGGATGTGAGGGAGGTTTGGGAGATGATGAAAGGAAGAAAGGTGGTGGCACAAGCTAATCATGGCATTGTGGACTCCTAATAGCCTCCTGGTCATTTGAATTGAGTGTCATATTGGTGAACAAAATGCATAAAAGGATATATTGGTCTATTGCAGGCATTGCAGATGCGGGCAGATAGGTGCACATACCTGCACATACAGGGGCCACAGCAACGTAGGTCTAGTAGGCTAGTTTTTGTCTTTGGACAGATGGCCACAAAAAGTGACTTTCTCAAAGTAAACTCCTTGTGGGTACTAGTACTTGGACAGGTGCCAGATGCAACTGAAACTGATTTTATTCTCTGGAAGATGGAATCAAACTTTTCCTAATTTTCTATTCTGATTGTTCATGTGGTTTTACTCTTCGAATGCTCCTTGACAAAATTAATCAGTACATAAATCCAAACAGTTAAACAAGATGTACTTCACCACTAATGCATATCAGTACCTAAAGAACCTTATGTTTCACATAAGATCTTTCTAGGAATTCTTCCTGTAATTAGATCCCATTTGTAACTCTAACCACAGCTCCTCAACCCTGTTAATTTTCAAATCAGTTTGGTTTGGTTCAGGACACCTTTGAACAGAAAGGGCTGCATCCTGACATATTGTCATATCCAAACATCAACAGCTCTGGCATGTGAAAAGGTCATGCCTCCAAGCATTAACATTTCAGAATAGCAATTATAATTATTTAAATAAAGATTTTTTTTTTTTTCTGTCTGCTAGCAATAGATGCAATTTACTCAGGAGAAAAGACTGGGAAATCAATGTGATCTCCTTAAAATAGAGATCCAGAGAAGTTCAGATGCAATGAGTTGTTTTGATCAGAAGAGGCAAGTGTTCATGCATAAAAACTGAGAAAGGGACTGCTGCAAGAGGAAGCCCTGGAGCGCAAGTGCTTAGAGAAGGGACTCTTTACTGCCACCTCATATTCTTTGAAAGTAGTGGACAGGTTCGTTCAGAAGAGAGTAGTTCTGTGTGCTTTCCAGCACATATAGTTCAGGGCTTTCCAGATTCTCCAGAGGAGACAGGGCCAGAACTGAAAGACAGACTCATGGACTTTGATTCTTCCTATTCACATATGCCCAGATGCTATTTGTTGGTGGAAAAAACATATAGGAAGGAAAGGACAGTTTACTGAAGACACTGAAGAGACCATCCCATTTCAAAAATGCCATGTTTTGAGACAGTTGTAGTGAAACACTCTGAAGATTTTTTTTTTCTATTTCCAGATTTTTTTAATCCAAAATGTGAAAATTCTCGGTGATTAAGCCTATTCTTTCTAGCAAGAGAACACTTTTTTTTTAACATTCATTTTTTTAAGTCCTGAAAGATTAAGTCAACAGTTATGTCCAAACTGTTCTGCAAATACCTTCTGAATACAATTAAAAAAATAAAATCTAGGTAGGTTTATTGTCAGTTTAATTATACTTTCACTTCAGTACAGATTAACTATGCACTTAGCACATACATGGACGGTAAGCTCTTTGGTGAAGAACCTTTCTTTAATTTTGTAGAGATCCTGGCTTAACTGAGCCCTCATTTTGATAGGTCATTACTGTCATACAAAATTGTGCATATATGTGTAAGCAAATAAAACAGCAGCTCATCAGAAGGTATGAGAATTTTTTATCATTTCTTTATTGGACCCATATCTGAATGATTATTACTTACAGTAACTTCATGTATTGTGAATAATTATGTTACAAGTTGTCCTGTTATAATCCAGGCTTCCTTTGGTCTCGCATCTTCTTGTCTCTACAGTTCCACTGTCCAGTCCCAGGTCCTCTCTGTTAAGTTTCCTTTGAGACCTATCTTCAGTCTTAAGAAAATTCTTTAACACGGGAGTGGAAGTAAAGTATTTTCTCACATTTTTGGCCATCTGGTCAATTATAGACAAGCTAAACGAGACCCAGGTTAAAGGACCATCCCTGCATTATCAGACTACTCAGATCACTAAAGAATGATCTTTTTTATTCTGTCTCAGTTCCAGCTATGATAACTTCCTATCCAAATACCACCTTGGCAACACAAGGTCAAAAGAAGGAGATGAGCTGCACAGCACATGGAGAGAAACCCATCATAGTCCGTTGGGAAAAAGAAGACCGAATCATTAACCCTGAAATGTCCCGTTACCTTGTTTCTACCAAGGAAGTTGGAGATGAAGTAATCTCTACTCTGCAGGTAAGAAAATAAAGTGACCCATGTGTGACAGCATTGTTTGATTTGGTTTTGCTAGGGATGCACAGCTACCTCTGCCCTACAAGGCCAAAGCCCCACCACTCACTACACCTGTGGCACAGCCCTCGAGAGCTGGCAGCAAGAGGTGAGGAAACCTCTGCATCCCACTCCCCAGAAAAATTAGTCTCCATCTTCCCATGCTCCAAAGGCAACAAGAGAGTGAGTTTGGCTCATGGCCCATCATTCTTTCTGTCTCAGGAGCAATGTGGCTAATGCCTTAGCCTTCCCTTCCTTGGGTGGCACATCTCAGTTTTGAGTACAGTGTTGATAAGCACTGAGAGGATATCTGACCCCTAGCTTGTGTCAGGCTTGTGTCAGGCTTACCTTCACCAAAATCATTAAGCTGTTTTGAGATAAAAATACTGTCCTTTTAAAGTACTTTTTCTCCCTCCCTTTCACTTTGTAGGGGGCTTGCATGACCATTTTACAAAGTCAGGTTAGTCACTGGATTCAAAGTGAGATGAAAGGGAAAGAGACATGTAGATAAGGGGTAATAGTCTTCAATTAGAAAAGAATGGATTTAGATTAGAAATAAGGAGCAAGTTCTTTACCATGAGAGTGGTGGAGCACTGGAACAGGTTGCCCAGGGTGGTGGTTGAGGCCCCATCCATGGAAACATTCAAGGTGGGGCTGGACGAGGCTCTGAGCAACCTGCTCTAGTTGAGGATGCCCCTGCTCTCAGCTGGTGGGGTTGGACTAGATGACCTCTAGAGGTCCTTTCCAACCCAGACATTTCTATGCTTCTATGTTCTATGTCTGTATGTGCAAGTAGTGTATCTACTGTTGCCAGCAGAATTTGACATATACTGTACACCAAAGCAGGAGTCACCAAGCCACCCAGCAAATGTTCATAGCCTCTGTCTTGACTTCTGCTTCTCTGACAGGCAGCTGTCTGGTGGTATGGGAACCACAATACATCTTGACTTGCCTGACAAACCAGTAGGTGGGATTACATTAACTCCCAAGTGGATGACCTGGGTTAGATTGAAGGGCTACTACATGAGTGGCACCGCTGTTCTGGGGACTTAAGATGCCATGGAAGCAGAGCAAACTCTGGCTGTTCTGGTGTCACCTACAGTGACTGCGGCTATGACTTTGCCCCCACTATACTAGGATGCAGCTTTTTAAATTGAAATTTAAAATTTGTCAACATAAGCAAGTTATCAGTCCATTCCTTTGTATTTTTACATGTGCCTTTATGAAATATTAAAAAAAAATATTAAAATATCATATAGATTCTACTAACAAAGACCTTTATTTTCCATTATTCATTCACAATCTTAAAAGTTATTTTACCAGGCTCAAGAAAAATAATTATTTATCTCTCTGGTGATTGTCTGTATTATAGTGTAACTCTTCTTTACTGGCCAATAATTGTGTTGGATGATATCCAGTAAAAATCCAGGTTTGCTCTTTATAAGGGAACTTTGTCTTTGATTTTCATGAGGAAGAATTATTTCTATGTGTGACTTTGTTTGTATGTCTAATAATATTTAACTACAGGATAGACCCCTAGACCTCTCTGCCCTCATTCATCTTACTGACTTTAATAAAATAATGCCTGGATGCACAACAATAATTCTTATTGGATGGCTGGAGACTTGCTGGGAGAATTCTCTTCTGAATCAGTTGCATATGGTGGTAGCATTCTACACCCATATGTATGTTACATACAAAACCTTTGACTTCTGTGAGATAAAATGCCCCCAAACAAGAAAATGTCAAGATTAAGGTTGCCTGTAAAGCTTTTAACACAGTGCTTTTGCATGTGTGCATGATGATGTTATCTTTAGTTGTATACTCAGCTTTTATTTTTTCTGCAGGACCCCTGCCTCAGTCAGTCATGACTTGGATTTTCTCTGGAGTTGAATTAGGGTTGAGTAATGAAAGACACTGTGTGATGCAAGGCTGATCATTGAAACCAAACTTTTCACAGGTGGCCAATAATTGTGTGTTCTTTGTTTTCTAGGTACTTGCCTTGAGCCCTTGGGGTCTGATTTGCAGAAGTACTAAGCCCTCATAGATGCAGCTTAACTCAATGGAAGCTGTTATGAACCATGAATTGCTATTTATTGCTAAGGATTCTGATGGGGGGGAAAGAAGTCCCTAGATGTATCAAATTGGGCTCTGAAAAATTTTGTTTTCCTATCTTAAAGCTCAGCCACATATACAGCTTACCACAGCTTGACAAGTTACCACATCTTAGATGATATATCCTTGTAGTGTGTGGGAAATTAATCCATTTATCTTAACCAGTGGTGAATGAGAGTTGTGCTCACATTACCTTGACTTTGCTGAGGAACAAAGAGCATGTGGAGCTCAGCTAATATGTAGCAACTTGTCAAGCAGCCACAAACATTACAACATGTCTGTTTCCTTAATTCCCCTTATGAAATGGTGGTAATGTTCTTCATGATGTCAAGGTTTATGAAAATAAATTCACTTGTATTTCTGAAATGGGTATTTCATACGTGAATGCCACAGAAAAGGCTATGAGAAAGTTAATGTCTGTTTTCAGGGCACAGTTTGAACTGTGTGCAGTAAATAAAGTGTGGAGCAGCATGCTGAACAGTGAGAAGAAAATGGTGTTTGGAATATCTGCTCATTTTAAAAATTCCTCTCCCTATTGTACATTGAATGAAGCAGTGGTCCTGTAGAAAAATATCACGATGATCATGTATGTAATGATTATGTAGAACTTTCTATGTCATTAAATAACAAATTGAAAAGAAAGACCACCCAAAATTTTATTGAGGCACCATGCTGAAGGTTCACCACCAGTGTTTGAACCTTTATTTCCTCCACACAGACTTCAGCCACCTGAGTTATTTTTGGAAACAACAGGAAAAATTTGGAGGCATCAGGAGGCACCTTTCTGTATGGAAAATTTCAGCCAACTGTTAAATACTTGGCAAACTTACAAGTAACTGGAAACAAGTATCCTAATGAGAAGCTACTGGAATAGGTGGTGCTCCAATTCCTGACTACATATGTAGATCTGGTAGCCTGCTTCCTCAGGCCAGGTGTTGCTAGTTTCGATACGTCTCAGTATTTTGGATGCTTTACTATGTGTATGTATGTACACTTATAACATACAATATCTGTTTATTACTGTCAAGTAAAACAGTTTGTTCAATTTTTCTTGCACCATACAGAAAAGCTGTTGGTTTATTTTCTCTGCATGCTGTTCAATCAATCACTTCTTTTCAAACCATCTATAGATTTTGCCAACTGTGCGTGAGGATTCTGGCTTCTTTTCCTGCCATGCCATCAATTCTTACGGGGAGGATCGTGGAATAATTCAGCTCACTGTGCAAGGTAGGAAGAGGACAACATAAGGAAAAAAACACAGCTATTGTAGTACAGTAAGTGTATGTCGTCCTCAGAATTCTGTTGTGGGAGGGAGTCTCTGATTCCTAATTAAATGTAGCCCTTGTCAAAGAAAAGAGGAGCTGCATTAAGATCCTCAGTCTTTCATTTTTCCAGCATCACAGATTAAATCAAAATAAAGGATAAGTTCAATTCTTTCTAGATCTGTACAAATTAATAATAAGAATTTTTCTTAAATACACTGTCCAATAATCTACTAAAGATAGTTGAAACTAACAACTTCAGTAGGTAAGGGGATATGAGGGATAGGGAGAAGGTGGCATTTTTTTAAAAGAAAAAATGTGCTTAAAACCCACATCTGAAATAAACCAAAAGTGATCTGACTTTATCTCTAGGGAAATGTTAAGGCTACTATGGATCTTCAAACAAAACATTTCAAGTGTAATAAGTCAAAATAAATCATAACCAGTTTGTACAATACAAATTCTGGAAAATATGTTGCCTGGGGTTGGGGTTCCCCTCCTACAGGGTTTCACTCAGGCAAAGATCAGTAAGTCCTGGAGTAGCTGAGGTGACAATATCTCAGATGCAGAGCACAGGTAAGACCCAGCCACTGGCCACTGCTTATTTCTGTGTGATGCTTGTTCCTGTGCTTGTACAACTTTGAGAATGCACACAATAAATTTCTAGGACTTGCAAATTTCTTCCTCCTTGCACTTGATTTCATATAACAGAAAATTTCCGTGAATGCCTAAGTCAGCACTGTCGAAAAATTCTGGCACAGTTTGGTGACAGGTTCTCAGTTACACCACTGCTCATTTAAACTCTGTGACAATTTAAAAGGGGCATAAAAATGGGTATAAATGTTATTTATTTACATATTTAACTCTAGAGGCAGAAAAAGGCTTTAGCATAATTTATACTGCTATCAAATTATTCTGTTATTAAATGAAGACTCTTACACACACCCAGAGAGAGACATTTTACTCCCATGACCCACTTTTAAGTCCAGTGTTTACTTTTCTACCATCACCTGTGTAAAAACTGTAGAAGTATCAGTGAAATGTGGTGTTGAAACCAAAAATCTTTCCTAGCACAAACAGTCCAATCTGGAGTGCTTTTAAGGAAATGCAACACTATGATGCATATAAGAAGGTTAAAAAAAAGTCAGTATTCATGATTACATCAGTGATTCCTAGTTGAAAAGTGACTTCTTCTCCCTCTGTTCTAGTGTCCTTCAACAGGTGATTAACTGGCTCAGGGTGCTAAGACATGACCAAGGAAAAAGCCCTAAGAGCTTACCGCGAGTAAGCTGTGCTTGTGCCACACTGATTAATGTTATCTTGTTAAAAGTGAGGGCTTTATTCTGACTAAAACTGTGTGTATGTTTACCCAGAGCCACCTGACCCTCCTGAAATAGAAATCCGAGAGGTGAGAGCACGCAGTATTGCCCTCAGATGGACCATGGGATTTGATGGAAACAGCCCAATCACCGGTTATGATATTGAGTGCAAGAATAAGTCAGGTGAGAAATAATCTTCCTATAAGGTAATCGCCATCTCTAGTCATCCATTGCTAAATTTGTATTGTAAAAGATAATTCATAAATTGAAACATCCCGATAAAAATATTTACCGTGTTTTATGTAATCTTCCACAGTAAGATTTATCTTAATTTGTTGTCTTTTTGTGAAGTTTAGCAGTTGTTGCTTTTCCCTTTTACCAGAGAAACCTACACATCAGAGGAACAAATTTTGTTGTAAAACAAGCCATTCTAGTGTTACCTGGCTCTTGGTCACTGTTCTTATCTTTTCTCCATTCATAAATTTTATTTTCTTTTTTTTCCTATAGAGAAATTTTATTCTCCTGTAGTGATGATTTTTATAAGTCATTTTCTATCGATATATGGGTGCATGTCATCTTCCCTGGAAATTCAGCAGTGAAAAAGGGTAGTTAGGAGAATTTCTAGATGAAGAAAACTGTGTGGTAGTTTGCTGAAGCACCACACAGAGTTTTCAGTAACATGCTGGAAATACTCTAAAGAATTTTATCAGTGACACATCTTGTCAGGCCAATGTGAGCAGATACCTTTCTGCTAGGTCATCATGTGGTCACATCAATGAACACCTAATAAGATGAATTGGATGAATACTTACCCCCCATCCCCCCCCAAAATAAATAACACCCTAAGTCAGGAAAGTATTCCTGTTGCTGTAAGTATTAAACTTCAAAAATATTGTCTATTGAAGTCCAGAAACATTCAAAGTGTGTTGGAACTGTTTTTTGATTTAAGATCAGTTAGCCACATTGATAAGCACTGTCCCTAAGCCATGACTTGAAATTGCAATGGAACACTATTTTTATATTTCAAGTATGATTAAAAAGACACCGAGAAATTATATTGTACTCTTTTATGTTGGAGCTTGTTGCACTATTTGTAAGGGGACATAGTCCACTAATAAGAATGCTCTATGTTTCCTTATGAGTGAAACATCCAGTTTATCAAAGCAACTATAGTATATTTATAGTGCTCTCCCTTTAGTTCTGAGATATAAAAAAAGTACTTTAAATAAAACTCTAAAATTTGCCATTTTAAAAAAAAATATTCTACTATCTATCTTTACTATTCTTCATTTGCCTACATTGTGTGTTTCCATTGTGTTTTACTTAGTGAAAAATGCTATGGTGCTTTCATTACTAGATAAACTATTTTCAAGAGTGTTAGATTATCAGTCACCATTCTTGCATTGGCCTTGTAAAGGGAATTGATAATGTATAAGCGAGCATGGTACCTGAAAGATTGCAAGTGAAAATTCCCCACTGACGCTCTAGTCAGGAATCACAGCTTTGGAGATGCAGAATATGAAAGGATACCTTCAAGGGACATACGTGTATATAGCTAAAAAAGTTTCTGGGGTTTGTTTTCTTTTTTATTCTTTTCCTTTCTTTCCATCCACCCACCTGCTCCAGAACAGTTTTTGAAAGTCACACTTCCCTGATAGGAGCCTTTCTCACCCTAAAACTTCACTTATATTTCTGAATCATGTAACTCTTCATAAACCCCTCTTGGAAGACTGAGCTGCTTTTCTTTGAAGCACTCATGGAAAGGGACTTCAGAGCTCTAAAACACTTGGGTAGTTCATTTCAGTGTTTTCAAGTGATAAAGCAGAATGCAAGCAAAGATTAAATGTCAGTCACTGTGAACTTGCATTGCAAAATTATGTCTCTATAATGTGGCATGATACATCAATGGCAAGACAGCAAATGAAGCACCATCAGATTGGATAAAAACATCAAGACATGACATAGTAATAAAGGTTAAAAACTGAAAAAAAAAAAAACCCAAACCAGTTGGTGGTAGAATTGATGCTGAAGAAGGTATTTCTTTATCTTTATATGAAGACAAATACTGGAGGTCATGTCCTAAAAAGACAAGATTATCTTCACATCACTGCAAACAACAGAAATATCAGGGTTTAGAATCTGAGGCCAAATGTTTGGAGAAACGAGGACCGGGTTTTTGAATTCTTGCACACAATCTTTGTCAATAACTGAACATCAAGGATGTGAAACACCAAAGATCATTAGTGAAGAAATTGCACAGAGTAGTTGAATGAAGTTAGAACAAGAAGNGCTCACTTCAGAAAGTGCTGTTAATTAGAAGTACTGAGCTGAAGAGTAAAATCACTGAACAGAATTAGTCCTGTTTTCACCCAAACCAGGACAAATGGGAATTAAGAAAACTTCTCATAATTTCCAGATATAAAAGGAAGAGTGGAAAACTTAGGCTTTCTAGTTAAAGTCTTCAGTAAAATATTCACGAGCCAGATGTGCTCAGTGAATATTCTACTAAGGCCAAAAGTAAAGCTGTAAATTACATAGTTGTGTTTAGTGAGAATTTTACACTTGTGCTGGTTACCCTGAGGACTAGAAATGGGTTTACAGCAGGATGCATCATCTAGGTTTCTGAGAAGGAAAACTGCAGAACTTTTCCATTTCAGAAGATGTGCAGGTGACCACATATTATGCATGGACTTCACTATACAGTGCTGTTCTCATATATCCCATCTACTCCCGTTGTGCCATCAGACAAAAACGACACATTAGTTACCCTCTGTAAGAAGTACGGAGTTGCTTGTTATGGGTAGGTGACATCTATAGGGTCCAGTTGCCATGCAAGAGCGGTATGAACAGAGGGAACTCCAGCATTTCAGGTTCTTTCAATACTTAGATATAATGCCTGTCTGTATAGAAATGTATCTGTAACACTCAGACCTGGCCCTTCATTGAAACCACTGACATGTAGCCATCAGTCTTTTCCATCGGAGGTTTACAAAAAAGATTTGAAGATAGGTACAGTTATGTGGGTCCTTGGTTTAGTAGTGGACTTGCCAGTGTTAGGTGTATAGTCAGACTTGATGATCTTAAAGGTCTTTTCCCATCTAGATGATTTTATGGCCTCTCTCCTCATCCTTATTTTTTCGTGCAGTTAGGGAAAGCTGAGAGGCAAACCGAACATCGGTTCAACTTACGCCCTGATCTGAAGGGAGAGAGGACTTTGCTCTGCACTTTCTTGTGCACACGTGTAAGCGGAGCATCCTTCAGGAATCAGAGTGGGGGTTTTCCCCCAAACCTGCCCAGGGAGCCGCGGGCCAGCAGCCGGGGGTCGCGGCTGAGCGCAGTACCGGA
>VWZY01012665.1:152461-175006 GCA_013399075.1 Chloroceryle aenea | reverse complement strand
AAAAAAAAAAGTCAGAGGAGTAGATATTGCCTCAGACCCTGGGGCTGAGATCCCATTGTTCACAGGACCACATTGGGAGCCATCAGAAGTGCTGTCAAGGAAGGTGATCACTCACCTATTTGTAGCAGCGGCATTTTCTGTGTTAATTCAGCAATGGCATTATCCTCCTCTGTGAGATGGTTTAACAGCATGCCTGTGTTAGCAAAGTTAACATTATCTTTTATTTGTCTGTTTTATTTTAACTTCCTATTAAATAGATTCTTGGGATTCTGTTCAGAGAACCAAAGATGTTTCCCCTCAGCTAAACCAAGCCACTATCATTGACCTTCACCCTTCCTCAACTTACAACATTCGCATGTATGCCAAGAATCGCATCGGCAAGAGTGAGGCTAGCAATGAGCTCACCATCACTACTGATGAAGCAGGTATGTTCTGGTTTTGTAGCATCTAAATCATGCTGGGAATATTGCTCTTTGACATGAGGAATCTTTAAGTGAAATGCTGCTTATGTTGCATTCAGAAATACTGAATTGTTCCCATAAAACATTGTGACTTCTGCAACTTCGTCATGCAGGTCTGTAAATAAAGCTGTTCAGTGGCATCTAGCGGTCAAAGAAGACACTGTGCTCCAAATATTCACTGGAAACAGCACACCTGTGTCTAGACTTAGGAAACTCAATCAACAGCATCCTATTTTTAGCAGTGGTTCCTCTCCCGTTGGGGAGGATGCTTAGACGCTTAAGTACTTAGATGCTCAAGTACTAATTTAAACTAGTCCCATTTGAGAACAATAATCTACACAAACCAAATCTTCCTTTGACTATTCTATCCTCGACCTACCCACTATTGAGTTTTCTGAAATTTGTGTAAGTCAGGTGGTTGTCATTAATGTCATTCCCATGTCTTTGTTGCCACGTATTCTGTATCATTTCTGTACTGAGAGAGCTATATGGGCATTTCCACTTCAATGGCTGGAGCCACTCCTTTGTGCACCCAAATTACTACCTTCCAATGCCACCTTATTTTTATTTCTCGGAGCTAGCAAAAGGGGCAGATGGATAAGGATGTTACAGCCTTGGACACGCTACCACAGCCCAAGTCCTAAATGTTACATGTGATGGTGAAAAAGTACTGCCAGGCATAGGTTGCAGCTATATACCATGTACAAAGGTGTTGAGAGCAACCAAAGCAGCTTCAACAACCTTAACCAGTTGAAACTGGATGGAGTTCCTCTGAAAAGTCTTGACCAGAAGGAGCTTGCTCATTTGTATTTGAAGACACATCTTTATCTTGCTAATTTTATTTTTCCTGTTATCTTAAGTCAGCAATGCTTCCTTCACTGAGGATTTTGAGAGGAAAACCATAATGCAAGTATCTGGGTGACAGTGTCCTGGTAGTGAAAACCCTTCTTCTTCAAGATTCATGTTGGTCTAGGCTTTGAACACTAGGTGACCTAATTTCAGTTCAGCTCATATGAATACAACTGTGTAATAGCCACTCATTTTCTCTGTGGGTGAATTTACAACAGTGAAAATATACCCATTGCCAGGAGAACATGTTTTTGGTTCCAAGGGACTTTCTGAATAAGAACAGGACACAAGGGCTCACAGTTCAAAGCAGAGTAAAGAGGAGACAACATCATCTGTATTTCTTTTTTCACCAGGTGTCTTTTTTTAAATCTGAGTGAAAGGAAAGACTTCATTGAAAAGCTTTATTAATGGTGAATAGGTGGTTTGCAAAATACTTATTTTATCAGGGTTTTTCTAGTCTGCTGTGCAATGAAAACATGAAATCACTAGAGAAAATAGACAGTGTATTCTTCCAGCCAGCATTATCTGCATCCCCAAATTGGCCACCCTTTCTTGTGCATATACATCAATGTAAAGTAGTGGGCTTTGAATCTACTCTCATTCTCTGCTATTCACCCATGCTTGGAATATCTCTTACTTGCCAAGTTTTCCCTTACTGACAATTAAGTTGACAGGATCAACATCTGTCTTTGAAATAGAAAAAACAAAACAAAGCAAGCCCCAAAACAGATTCCCCATGAGCAGGTTGGAACCTTAACTTCAAGTTTTATTCACTTCTATGTAACCAGGTTTCAGCATAATTGATACTTTTGTTGCTGGCTTTTAAGGAGCCATCTACTTGGAGAAAAAGACCAGCAGTATAGAACTGTATTCAAAAGTCACTGATCTATCTAGAGAACAATTGGAAGAGAGGAGTCAAGCTTAGACAGAGTATGTGATTTATGTCTCTTGGGTTTTGATTTCAGGTAGTATGCAATGTAGAGAAGCATCTGTTTATTTCTGTTCTCTGCTTTTACAAAAGGAAATAGAGGACAGCATGGGTGGAGGGAATGAGAGAGAAGGTAATGAGAAGGGAGCAAAATGAAGGTCCAAGAAAGACAATATTAAAACTGAACAACTCAAAACATGCTATTAGCAAGAGGGTGAAGATTGTGTATCATGTATTACAGTAACCTGAGTCACCCAGAACTAGCTATTATAAAGAAAACTATAAAGAATCTCTGTTGCAAAAGGATAAAGAATGTCATGATTTCAAAGCTTACATACCACACCTTTATCTCCATACAACCACAGTTAGCTCCTGTGTTGGAAAATATGCTACACTTGCGCTAACACTTGTGAGAAAACCAAAAGCATTATGGCTGTTGTTCAATACTGAAATCAATACAGGAAGCTGGGATATTTGGGTGTTCTTTGCATCTTTGTCACAAACTCTGTATGACATTAAGTATGTAAAATAAATGTTTTCTTATTTAACATTTCACTAGGAACAGTTAACTAACCCAGTCTGTAAAAACCTTTGGGATTTTCCAAGAACCAGTTAAGATTTTAAGGAGCACATTTTTAAACCCATTTTTAGAATCAAATGCATTGCTCAAACTCCACTGCATTTACAACATACCCAGAGAAATGGCATTCATGTTTGTCAACATGGGGGCAGAATCAAGAACAGGATTCAAAAAATTCCTAGAGGTATCATTTTTGCCCCTGGACTTTTTCCTCTTCTTCTTCCTGTACATTAATTCAAGGGGAATGAAAATTAAGTTCTTTCAACCTTTGGATATTTCCCATATGAAGGACAGCCAAGAATAGCACAGAATAAGGCATCTTTAATAACTTAAACATACTATAGGCTGTACTCTGTGTGTCTCAGCTTTCATCAGTTAAAGCAAAATGTTCTGGTTCCTTTCACCACTTCTGCCATTTACTGCCTCTCCACCTCTAACATCCCCATCTCACCCTTTTTATTGCTTTATTCCCTTTGTCATGCTATTAATTTAATTTAATACCTTTTACTGAGACCATATTCTGCATCTCTACAGCAGCACAAGATTATTCTTTTCCTTTCTTCAGATCTTTCTTTTACAATGATTTACCTTGCTGAGCAAGCAATTTACTTCACACATTTCCATTCAATCCCAGTCAATTCTTTATCTGCTTTGTAGCTGCCCGTCTTACAAGTAGGTTCCTCTAGACTCCAGGCCTTCTTTTTTTCATTTGCCTTTAAAGCATCATGCACACCCTTGACAGTGTATCAATAGTAAATGAAGCTCCTCCTGACTCAAGCAGGAGCTGCAGCATACTTTCTCCACCTGACAGGTTTGGGTTTTTTGTCTGATTTCCAGGCTGGGATACTTGCAATGGGGAGGGGGAAGGGCAAAGTGTACAGGGTTTTGTGTATAAAATATTTTATATTTGACTGAATGTGCTCAGTCTCCAGTGAACAAAGGGAATCCCACTGGAAAGTTTTGACATCATGAAGGCTGGCCAAGGAGCTCCTGTCTCACCTACTTACAAATGGGTTCTGCTGCCTTTCTATCACCTACAGGGTTCTGACTGCTGAAAGTATGTCTTGCCTATTTATTAAAACAGAAACAGCATTGTGAGTGTGTTACTGAACAAGAGAAGTCACTATTATTCACACTTGTTTTATTTGCCAGATTATTATGTTTTGGCATGCATAGTATTCCACTGTTGGTCAGAGATGACATCTGAATAAGGAAGATGCTAGGCTCTGATTTTGTTTGATAAAGCGGTATCTTCAATTTTCATCCATCTCTCTTGTCTCTTTGTAGCTCCTGATGGTCCACCTCAGGATGTCCAGCTTGAGCCTATATCTTCACAAAGCATTAGGGTCACCTGGAAGGTAAATACACATAGACAAGAATATAGATTCTGACAGTATTTTGGTGCATTCAAAGAGGTTCTATTGATGGGAGTAGTATAACAAGTGTGGATCAGTTATTTTATTTGGAAGAGACCTTGCAGTTATCTTTGCTGACAAATCTTATATTGATCATTAGGATTTGTACATTATGTTAAAGACCTTCCATTGGAGAGTAATAGCAGCCACTGCTTACCTGTACTAATGACACATTTCCCACTTCCTTCTGATTTCAGAGATAAGGCTACGGGCTTGGAAAATGAGCACTCACAGAATTTCACTGTGGTTTGGGGCAAAATTTCCTCAAACTGTTGGAGCCAATGGCATTTTTTTCCCATTGCAATACATTTTGGGACAGAGCCCTAGTGAAGGCATGTTTTCATGGAGAGAGCAATAATAGTGTCTCGGTATGGTCTATGACAATTGATGAATCAGACCAGTAGATTTTAAAGTATCAGTAACTGGTATTATTTAAAATTCTGGCATATCTTCTGACTTTTTTTTTTCTAGATTTTGCCCAGTGTTTTGACAACTACAGAATATTTTAAATGCTTTCCTTATGATATCAGAGGTACTTAAAATATGTTTTAAATGGTTTTCTGCTATATACTTCTCATACATTGTAGCAGACAAAGTAATCTTATTACAGTAGTGTAATCTCGGTATGAATGACAGTTTACAAACTGTATTGATATATACTTAAGATTCTGAAATATGTAGTGTTGAGTGCTGGTGTAGGATGGTGGTGTACTAGTCATTAATTTCTATGGTGATGTTAATCGCTCCTGCAAATGTGGATAATGTGTATTTTGCCCCATGATATGGACCATCCAGAAAGGTATATTTTGCCCATTGATATGGACCATCCATGCCTCTGTGGCACTGGAAGTATTTGAAATCTAATTGTTTTCCTTGGCATCGAAGCTCCTTTCTAGACAAAGGTGAAGTCACTGAGCTGCTTTCCCAAAAGGTTAGTGCTTGTGTAGCCCTACTTTTACTGGAAGAATTATTATATGAGAATTTACAACAGCTGGTTAAGAAGTCCCAAACCAGGAGTGAATAATTTACTTCCTTTGAATTACTGCAGTTCTCCACTGTCCAAAGCAGTTTTGGTTCATTACTCAAAAGGGTAATTTAAGATGGTCCTGCAGATATAATATAGTTCAGTTCCATGATGAATCCTGACTTTTGGGTAGTTCCATATAATGCGCTGCTGTGCTGAAGATGCTTATTGCATTGTGCAATACAATGTGCTTAGAAATAAAGAAGTGCCTCATGAGATGAGTCCTCTATTGTTATGGAGGTAAAAAAAGGAAAAAAAATAAACTCAGTCATAACATGTAAATTTTTTTTTTTTGGAGGCATGTGGTGCTTTTGTAATGAAAACCTATGACAACATTAAACAAAAGGGCTTGTGTAAGGGCCATAGTTATATCTGAAAATGGCAAACTTTCATTTAAATACAGGCAGTGTCAATAACAGCAAAAGGAGGAAAAAATAACACGTCATCTTTCATCTTGTATTAAGTTCTAATTCTGCAGCTTGCTAGTCATAAATTTTCCTTTAATGTTACTTTTATCCCATTTTTAGAAAATCTTAGTTAAGCAAAGTTTAATAGGTCTGTGATCTATTCAATCTCATTTCTGTGTGTCCACATAGAACATTGTGTTTCAGATTACATTTTTAAGTAATACTCAGCACTTTTTGGTAGTTTAAAATGGTGTAGAGAGAATGGGAATTAAACAGGAATTGTCATTTAGAAAAGAGCATGAAAATAATTATTTTTTCTTGTAGTACTTTACAAGGTAAATGAACCCACTAAATTCAGGAATGGGAAATATTCCTTCTCTTTATGCATATGCACACAGCTATGAATATCATATGTTACAAAAGTCATTGATGCCCTTTTTAGGAATATTTGATTTTGTGGAATAAGCAGTAAGATTATGGACTGAAACTTGCTTTTTTTCATAATGTTCTGTGACGACTGACAAAGTTAAAAATATTTTTCCCTGTGAAAACTTAGTCATGGACAAATGTTGCTTTACTGAAGTTTCTACCAAAAAGTTGCTTATGCACAAGAAGGCATATATATAAAATGAGATTTATTTATGCAAACAGTCAATTCAAAATGAAGTATTTAGATAGTATTAACAAGGAGCATTTGAAGTTTCGTGAAGTAGAACATTTCAGGTCTTTGCCCTGAAGTGACTGTGAGCTTGTTCTATATTGTATAATGTTTCAAAGTGAAAAAAACTAAAAAAAAAAAAAAAAGTAAAATTTTAATTTTTTTTTTAAAAAAAAATTCCTTTGACCTAAAACAATTATAAAAGCATTTAATGAAAAATGCAAAATTTCCCATTTGATTCCATTTCAAAATAAGAAAGCATATAATTACACAATTCCCAGTGAAGAGGCTATTCCATCTATAGTCCTGCTCTAAGACCATTTCAATGCATAGCAAATGTATAATTCAGTTTAATCATTGTGTTCCATCTGTTTTACAGTATGATATATATGTTCTAATATATGTGCTATGTGCTTCTGTAATCTGTTATGTACAAGGTGTTTGCTCACTTGTTCTTGGTATACAATACATGCTTTATACAATGCATGTACATACAGCCTCTTCATGCATGCTGTATGTGGCAGTAGGCAGTGTGCGCCATTCACAAAACAATAAATGCCCCTGATTATGTGGTGCATGTATTTTGTGCATGTTGCTTGTGATTTCAATGTGCATTGTGTATTTTGTTCATAAGCCACCCATGGTAACTCATGGCAATGTTCCAGTTGCAGCCTTTTACTAGGAGAGGCTTCAGATCTTGGGATGTAGAACAGTGCACATGTTAATTTCTGAGAAAGAAAATTTCACACAGACTGTTGAGGATTTGCCAATCTATGATAGAATCCAACACTGATGGAGAAAGCTATTGTCCTGGCATGATTAAACTGATGCCTCCACACTGATACACATTTAGAAAAGAGACAGTGACCTGCACCATTGTCTGAAATCAGTCCTCCCTGTAATGACACTTGTTTGATTTGTCTGCTGCTTTGTCCAAACTGTTTGTCCTTTACTTAATTTGAAATGTTCAGATTCTGTTAGATCACTCTTTTTGCCCCTTCTCATCAACATTGACAATGCCTTTCAAAATGTATGAGCTATGCAAAATGCTATGGCTAGTATCAGAATTTGAAGTCCTTCAACTAATGTAAAAAATAACCAAAAAATATATAATTATTTAAATGTGATAAAGTTATTTCCTTCTCAGGTGGAATGAAAAAGCTTTATCTTATGTAGATACCTGAATCTCAAACACACAAAAAAGCCTCCACCCTGACCTTAGTTACTATGCCACGGTCCTGCCTAAGAAAATACCTTTTACAATTGTTTGAATTGTTCAGAATAGGTAATGCACTTGCAAAAAAAATATTATGATAATAAAAGTCCTCCATGTTTATGAAGAAGTTAGGGGTTTTTTTTGGCAATGAAACACAGAGATATTAAAAAAAGAAACAAACATACTTAGATAAAAACAAAATAAAACAAAAAACCAAACAATTCTAATTCCTGCAGTTTGCCTTACAAGGCACTCAAACCTCAAATATCATGGTTCAGTTACATACATCTGAACAGACAGCAACGCTCCTGCAGAGAGCTTGTTTGTATCAGAGGAACTGAGGTAGTACAGTGGAAATTAGACCCTTGCTTCAAGTTTTGTTTCTGTTTCTAAAGGCAGAAGGGAGGAAAAAAAATAAAGCATCTGAAGAAATAAGTCTATCAGTCAGATCAATCCAGTGATACATTTTAAATATTGAGAGGGTGCTAGCTCTTGCAGAGCGTTGGTTTCTTGGTAGTGGATGAAAGGCAAATCCCATGCTGGTTTTATTAGCTTCAGTGAGATCTTTGTTCAGTGGACTATAAACTCAATGAAACAGACAGGTCCTATGCCAGAAAAGAGTATTCTTGAGAATGTGTTCATCTGTAGATTTAGTGGGATATAGTAAATACAGAAATTGCTGCCTCTGCCGATTTAACTCATTGCCAATTAACTGCGTCACAAAGAGCTTTTTTATGGATCAGTGGAATGGATGAGCTCATGGGCATCTGGTGGGAATTTGAAAGACGTTTGAAGGATTTGAAAGAGCTTTTTGTCCATGGATTAGAAACTGTGTCTTAAAATGTTTATGCTAATTATACCTAATACATGTAGAAAATCAGACAGGAGTATTATCACATATTGAAATTAGTCCAATAGTATTTAAATGGAATTTTAATAGGTATTTCTGCCAATAATAAGCTTTTTCCCTGAGCTGCCACTAATTTTACTCTAGATTACATTTTATATTTCAGAGTACAGAAATGAATTTCACTAGCCAGGTACAGGGGATACTGCTCTGTGACTGAGAAATACGGTACATAATTATGGCCAACCATTTTATTCTATCCATATTTTTGAACACCAGAAATTGTACACCTTGTTTTAGTAGCTACTCAGTATGCAAATCCCCGCTTTCCAATTCATTATTGCCTTCAGCAATTATTGTCTAATCATCTTTCCACACTACACACTGAATGAACTGAAGCACATTTCAAAGCACACTGTAAAATTTTCCTAATGCATCTAGCTGAATAAACTTATGTGACTGCCTTCAACAGATCAATAAATGCCTTACTAACATTAAATGCGTGAATGTAGGGGTTTCTGTCAAAGCCACAATCAGTAGTGAATGGTAGGCCTGTAGTACAAATATACCCTTATCAGCTCAACTTTGATTGTTCCACCTGATAAAAGAACAAAATATTATAAATTCACATTATTATTCAAGAATATCTCCTTATCAGATTTTTCTGCATCTGAACCCTTTAAGGGTCTTTCAGCACAGGAATGCACAAATTAGAGCAAAATGCATTTGAAAATTATATATGATGGTAAAAAGTTACTACTTCATGTGCAGAGAGTATTTTTTAATTGTTAACTAATAATAGACTTGCACTTGGTAGGAAAAAAAAATGTTGACTTCGTGTATATTTCAAATATTTTATGGGGAACAACTTGACTTTGGAGGTATGTACTTAATGTGTAATCTTTCAATTCCTGTTTAGGCTCCAAAGAAGCACTTGCAAAATGGAATCATTCGTGGATACCAGATAGGTTATCGGGAGTACAGTGCAGGAGGAAATTTCCAGTTCAACATCATCAGTATTGATACTACTGGGGACAGTGAAGTTTATACACTGAATAACCTGAAAAAATTCACCCAGTATGGCATGGTAGTCCAGGCTTGTAATCGAGCTGGTATAGGACCTTCTTCTCAGGAAATCATCACCACTACTCTTGAGGATGGTAGGTCCTTGACAACGATCTATCATAGGACATATTATTATTTCCTCGTTTCTTTTTACCTTGTTACATTTATTGCCTGATTGGTGATTATTGTAGTGAGGATAATAGAAAACCAGACCTTACAGGTGTTAGATACAGTAGAGAGATGGATTGGAAGAGACTGGCCGATAAGCATGTACAGTTTTCATTGCAAGAGATACAGAATCATCCAGGTACATATTCACCCAGGTACATATTCACAAATGTTGTGATCTCGTCATGCCTTCATAGTGATGTCATCATAATTTTGAGATGCTAATAGCTAAAACTCTGAAAGGTGAAATGATACTGTTAATTTTGTTGGCTTTCTTTTGTTTTTAAATTAATCTGCCATGAAACTCAGAGCTCTTGTACTGCATAGTCCTTTATTTTGTCAACCTAAAGAGAGATGTGTGTTTTTTTCAAGGATAATGAGAGAAAAATCATTGTTATTTCAGACAAAAATCAGTCTGTCTAATCCAAGGAACAATTTAGAGTCTTTTTTTTTCAAACTGCATAAAAAGTACTTCTCAAACAATGAGAGGGAGTCCTCTAGTGGAAAAAGATAATGATTCCATACCCAAAAAGAGGCCTATTATTTTAGAGATGTATAACAGCAAATAATAACCTTAAAAGGTAGTGTAGGTTAGATTTGTAGCTACTGTAAATGAACATCAGTGTAAGTAAGTCAGTGCTCACTAGGAATCTGACTGTTCTACATGGACAAAGTGAGTAGCACACATCTAAATTTCTCATGAGCTACGGATTTTGTGGCATACACTTCATGGAAGTTTATTTTCATTTACTCTGAAGATTTCTAGGCCTAGACATATCATTACAACAATTCACACATGCATATATTTTGTATAAAAAATTGTTTGTTATGGGGTTTTCTTTTGTTTGTTTGTGGGTGTTTTTTTTGTGTTGTTTTTATTTTGTTTTGTTTGTAGGCATTACTCAGTTTTTGGTCCCTCTCAGAATTAAAGTTGTTATGAACTTTAAAAACAATACCAAATACTACTATGGCTGTATTTCTTTGACACTAAGTGGCCAGCAGAAAATGCCTTAGATTTGGCTGACTTTTCCCTTTATTTCTGATTATCAGTGAAAATATGTTATTATCTTTTTTTTCTAGTATTTATCAAGGAAGTGACAACTTCCCCCCCCAATTTTAAAGGAACATTAGAATTGCCCAGTAAGATGTCAATATGGCTATAAAAATGATATATATATATATTTAAATTGCTTACAGAATATTCTGCATATTTCAACACTGGGATACAATTCTCTTTCAAAAGAAACAGTAAAAAAAAAAAAAAATCAAAAGACTAGCCAACAAGTGGAGAAGCAGTAAATCAAAAGCCATTCCAGAGAAACCAGCTGCACTTGCAGAAACATGTGGATTGTCAGAAGAATAAAAGTTTTGCATTGTTAACAGTGTGTAACCACTAATTAAATAACAAGTGGTTTGAAAGGAATGAAAATTGAAAGAATAGCCAAAGGATAAACACTGAGTTGTATCCATCAAGTTAAAAATGGTGAATATCTTATTCCAGTGCCCAGCTGCCCTCCAGGGAATGTGCAAGCCACTGCCACATCACCAGAAACCATCTCTATTTCTTGGTCAACATTGGCAAAGGAAACCCTGAATGGAATTCTGCAAGGATTCAGAGTTATCTACTGGGCCAATCTCCTGGATGGAGGTGAGATAAATCAAGCTATTACCAAAGTAATAAGCATTGTGTGGCCTTTATAACTTTATTCTCTTCAGTGAAGGCATTGTAGTTCCTCCTGCTTTTGGGTTTAGAGAAAGTATCATCTACCTGTGAAGGAAGCTATTTTCCATAGATCTTTAACGGTGCATCAGGCATTGCAAAATTGCCTAGTGGAGACCTTGGGGAAGGCTTCCACTGATGGATTTGCAACATTCCATAGGCCTACCATTGTACAAAAAATGACCCCAGAAAATTTTCATCTCAGTTACAAAGTCCAGCGGGTTTGTTTTATAAAGCATGATAACATGAACCTAGAACATACTTTTATTTTAGTTTGGTTGGTTATCTGTTTGCTTAGCTAGTTGTCCAGTAGAGGTTAGTGTTTATTTTTTCTCAGGATGCATTTCATCTTCATGGATGATGGCAAAAGAAGGAAACTTTTTTTGAAAAGATTTGTTATTTTCATGCCAGCCTCTTCTGTTGTGCTTATGTTTTTTATTTTTAGCGTACATTCCTAGGGAAATAGACTTCTGAGCAGAGAATGAGTGAAATGATCAAAGGAGAAATGAGATACCTTACTAATCTCTAATTTATCACATGATGATAATTTTGTGTATGATCCTTTAATTAATTAAATATGAGTAGGTTTGAGATGCACATGCATTTATTCATATTTACCTTGCTGAATTTTCATAGCTCTGGGGCAAAGAGCTCTCCCTTCTTTTGCTTTCATCCATCAGGATCATAGTTCACTGTAATATGCAACTGTCTTGCAAATCCTGGCCACTGTTAATGTGGCAAGGTAAACTTGGCAACATTACCCAGAGGACCATTGTGACTGCTGGTAATGTTATCAAAAATATTTGGCAATAACATCCATTCCTTTGCACATGCACATGTAAAGATTAAAAAAAAAAAAGAAAAAAAAAAGTATGAGAAGCATATATAAAAATTTAGACATGACTGACATAAAATTAAATGTTTTCAGTGATGCCTGTAGTCTTTGGATCAGATTCTATGTGAATATCATCAGTGGCACATCTAAGCTCCCATGTGGTGTCTACAACATGATGAAAAAAGATGATGTTCATGAAGTGCTTAAAACTGGATTTTGTTCATTTGTTCAGCTTTATTTTATGCCCTAAATATGTTTAAAGCTTTTTTGCCATATGGGTTGTACTTCTTAGCTTGCCATAAAAAAAGATTCATATGAAGTACATTGTCTTTCTGCAAGTAAATCTGATTTCACTGTGTTTATATTTATTGTTAGCTGGTATTACTGCCATCAAGTGCTTTGCAGCAACACTTACTACATATTTTAGAATAAAAGGGACATTTTTTTGGTTTCTGTTATGAGAAACAGTCTTTCTCAAAACCAGAAAATCTTTATGAAGATAACTGACTTTCTTATTTTTGCTTTAGGGAATGTTTTGCAATAATCTCTTCTTGTTATCTGCTCTTCATGAAAAATCTTATTACTTGTGTAAATTTTCAATTCTTTTTCCTTTACTTAAAATAAAAATTATAAAGTTTGAAATTGAAAACTGGATCTTCTTTGAATGCTAAGAAGTCAGGAAACAAAAGAATTTATTTTACTTTATTATGATTCATTGCTGTTTTATAATAACGAAGCATTACTTCTGTGGTACAGTCTTTAATCCCCAAGATTTCCACAGTAGGTATCAATAGCTGGGAGAAGACTGAACGTAGCAATAACTCAATTTCCTTTTTATTTTATAGAGCTAGGAGAGATAAAGAATGTCACTACTACACAACCATCACTAGAGCTTGATGGCCTGGAAAAATACACCAACTACAGCATTCAGGTGTTGGCTTTTACACGAGCTGGAGATGGCGTAAGAAGTGAACAAATTTTTACCCGCACTAAAGAAGATGGTAAGGAGTAAAATTCTCTCCATTCTCACTTCAATTAAATGTTTGTATGTCTCAGGCTTTCAAAATATTGCAAATACTGTACACAAACATGCAGAGTGACTTTTCTATCCAAAGGTCTTGAGTTAAGAGCACCTGAAGAGGATAATGGGCCCACAGATAATTTTCCCCCAAATACTTCAGGTTCTTCTTAGAGAATTTGGAGAGGGTTTGAAAGTGATTGAAAATGGGGAAAGCGGGAAAGACTATACTATGATGATGTTATATAAATTTTATGCTTCTAAAAAGATATTTTTTCAGTGTATATATATATAAAATCCTCCAAATACCTTTTCCCTCAAAAGAAAAATGAAGTACAAAAATCTCTTGCCTTTGTTGATAGAGCAAAGCATGTGAAATGTAAGTCCTAATGCTGAAAGTTTAAGAAACTTCTAATCACACACAGCTACACACATATATGAGATTTTATAATCATTTTCTTGTAACTTGGAACTATGGAAATCACTTCAGATTGCCTCAGAATGTTGACAAATACTCATCTATTTCTCAAGGACTAGAGTATCAAAACCAGGAGGACTTTTGTCCTTAATCAATTTAATGCCTTGTAAACCCCATGAGATGCACAAATATATTTTTAGATGCCTAAAAACTTTTGAAAATCTGGATCAGTATTTTTTTAACAGAATTAAATATTCACACAGTTCTAGTAATAAAGTTACTTGAATAATGTTTGATTGGTAAATTCCCCTGTGAGTTATATGTGTTTTGAAGGAAATTAGTCAACAGACTTTCCTTTATTACTTATCCAGTTTACTGGTCGTTGATGAACATATGAATTTATTTGTCCTTTTTTATTTTATTTATTTATTTATTTATAATGAGATTTACAAAATTGCCAAGAGAGTATGTTCAGTAGATTAACTGACTTGATGAATGTTTTGTGGGTTTTTGACAATAAAAAATGACTTGATAAATGTTATTAATATTTTCCAATAAAATTGTACAGTACTTATTCTAAATTTTACATACGTTGTAAGATCACCTGGCCCCAACTGTAATTGTACTTAGGGATGGACTTCAAAATTTTCTCTTAGGTTATCAAAGGAGTTGTTTCTTCCTTATTCTGTTTTTTTATGCTTAATACTTTCCATTATTTGATCAAAGCTGAATTAACAAAAAAAAAAAAAAGTGAATGTCTTATAGCTGAGAAATGTGAGGAAATTTAGGCAATGACGGCTAATGTAGGTCTACTTACTGGTCTTGCTACATATAGTTATTACCGAGATTCTGCAACAGCTTGCAATGACGACTCTGTTTAAAACTGTCTTAAGGTACCACACCTACTCTGAAACTGTCAAGGACAATTTGCTCAGCTCTAGACTTGTGCATCTTAAACACTGAATGGTAGGTCATTCTGATACCACCCTAAAGTCCTTCAACAACTACTTTAGAGCATCTAAGTCTTAAATCCGATACTCCTGAGATACCCAGTGCTTGGAGGTAGATGGTTTTATTTCAAAGAAAAATCTAAAACCTAAGAGAATTGTAAAATCACTTCCTGTATTTTCAAGTTACATTTTGTCAAGTAGATCCTAGCATGGCAACTTATCTCTGTATATTCTCTCTACACAATGGCTTTCACCACAGAGCCTTGGGACTGGGACTTAAGCCACCAGCAGATGGAGGGATTGTCCCACACTACTTCAGAAGCTCAATGACAGGCTGGTCTTGGGAAGATAGTTTCTGTCAGATGACCCCTGAGGACAGAAAGAATGTGCTTAGTGGTCAATGCCTTTGAGCAACATTGCAACCTGCTGCCTTATGTGTCAAATTTGCCAGCCAGTCCAGTGTCCGGGGACAATGAAGAGCACTCTTCCAGAAGCCCCTGAAAAGACAGCCTGTAGAGGCAACCCTTGGCTTCTGGTTCAGGACTTCATGACACATATGCCAGAGCTGTCTGAGAGTGCCATGCACTGGTTCCTGTTGAAATAAAACTTGATGGGAGCTGCAAGCTACAGAAATTTGCTTGGATGCAGATAACGTCTCCTCAATTTTGGAATTGATTAGATGGCAGAAGTGTTGCTACCAATACTTCTGTCTTTCACTGGGGACAAGAAAAACATGGTGAAGTACTCCTGAAAGGTTGATAACTCCTCATCAAGACCATTCTCCTGATCTAAAGAGGATGAGATACAGCTCAGCTATCACTGATATTTTCTAACCTTTCTACTAAATGTTGCAGTGATGAGGACTGTATCTGTACTGGTATCCTGTACTGGTTAAGGATCCACAATAACACAATCTCTTTTGCTTCAAAGTGGATACTTCCCTCTGTCCTGCTGGCCAGGGACAGCAATGGATAACTTGCTGCTTTGTAGCAGTATTTCCTATCTGAAGGGTTACTATGCCTGTTGCACTTTCCCCTGACACATGTGCTTGTTCATTTGCTGTGACCTGTTTCCAGTTTGCAACAATTCTGCAACAAGGTCAGAACCCCAGANTTTGTGGTTGTTGTCTGCTTGTGTCTTTGTTCTTAATCCAACTCTTCCCAGTTTGCCTTTGCGTAATTCAGGTAGCTCTTTTACTCTCTCCCTTGCTGAGATCAGATAGGCCATGAGACATGGGAAGCACAGAGACTCAGGCCATATTTGACTGCTCTGCAAAGGGTCATCTCTCAGCTTTAATCCTCCTGGCAGCTCAGCAATAATTCAGCCCGAGACAGTGTGGCTAATCTTTTCAGATGATTTCTGATGCCTCACAGTGATTCTACTCATTAAATCTTTTGTCCAGAAAACTGAACTGAAAGGTGTTCCAGAAAATAGAATGATTTCATGTTTTGCTTCAGCTTCACTACTTTTTACTAAAGGAAGTAAAGCTTATAGAGTGAAATATGTAAAATACTGCACATAAATCAAACCCAAAGTCCAGGGTTCTAAGCATCCTTAAATTGTGGAAGTTAAATGGGAAAAGAGCATTTGCCAAAGTATATGCTTCAAACACGTGCCTCATTTGTCAGAAGAATGGACATTTCTTCTCTAATTTTCTAAGGAAAAGTCTCCTGTAGACACTCATTCAGAAGGACTAGTTTTAGTGCACATAAAAGATTCTGCCCTAAAGTCAGTTTGAACACTCTCTTGCCATGTGAAATAAAAATAATTGCAATCTTAATAGAGCTTAGATCTGGAAACTTTGTATCTCTACTCCCAGACCTCTGACTGAAATTATGACACAAGATATTCCACCCTCTAATAAAATCTGTAAATCTTAGATATTTTTGAGTGATTGCCAAGCCCTTCACATTGTTATTACTATGTCACATTGCACCATTAATTCCTTTTTCTTATTTTCATTTTTTTACATGAGGGGAAACTTTCCTTTGTAAAATCAATGGTGCAGTGTGTTCCACTGCTGCTATGAAAAGGCAGATCACTGCCTCCTGTGACTTCTCTGTTGGTGTTCAGCTAGAGACATCAGGCCAAAGTTTCTTTAGCAAGCTTTCAATCTGCGATGTTTCAAAATAAGAGTAACCCAGGGAGAAAAAAAGTCAGACTGTATGAAATGAGTCACTTTGATTTCTTGTAAAGTTTGATACTGATTTTAGTATCTGACCAGAGGTCAGACACTGTGGCTGATCAGCTTAGGAAATTGGAACAGCTCTATCAAGTAATAGGAAATTAACTTTCTTTTCAATGCAATCATATTTATAAGTTTTGTTTAGCTTTTCTTCCTCCATTAGCCTTCATAAGAAGAAACTATTCTTCTTGAAGTTCCTCCTGGCAGATAAACAAGCCAAGCAGAAATGTCCAATTTTTGATGATTCATCATGGGGTTGTCCCCTAAGCTTTTCACTGTACAGTTTCTAATAAACTGCTTGTCCTCTTCACCTGAGGACTTAATTTACTAAATCATTAAAAATTAAAGTAGTTCTTCAAATTCTGTTCTTCACTGTGTTTGAAGTACAGTTTCAAAAGCTACTCCACTCTGTAGCAATGGGGGAGTAGCAAGTTCCCTCTCTGTTTCTGCGTTACAAATGCCATATGACAAAACTACATCTGAGACAATGAATTTGCTCCCTGTACAAGCCCAACACTTAAACACTGCACCTTGGCTGTCAGCAGCACCTCTGACCTTGGGCAGAACTGGCCAGCGGAGGACATAATCCCACCAGTCTCCCAGGGAAAGCTTTCTGCAGTTAGCAAATTGGCCGGGTGTGGCTGGTTTTTACTGAGTGCTTGGCAGAGGTTGTTTCTGGGGTTTCTGTGATGCAGGAAGATGCATGTCTCTCTCTTGTATCAGTTTCTTTTGAGAAAATGAATTGTTATGCACAGAAAACTGTGTATCATGGAAGACTTTGCTCAGTGCAGCAGTGCTGTCCTTTTACCTCTCCTCTGCTAGAGAAGTCAGTGTTCAGAGCAAGGGGAAAGCTGCAGCAAGGGACCATCAGAGACTAGCTACAGGGAGGAAGGAGAAAGAACAGCAAACCCCTCAGCCTCTCTGAATCCAGAAAGATTTTCTTCCTCTCAAGATTCCTGGCAACTGGCATGAGAGAGATGGATATACAGATACCATCTGACAAAGTTTTATATAAGCATAAATCCAATCATGTGAATGTTCATCATTCTTTGGAGCAGAGCTCTGCTTGGGCTCATTCAGCTGATGAGAGAGGTTGTGCAGTTCATCCCTTGAGCACTATAGTGGAAAATTGCCTTTAATGACCATTTAATGCAATTTTTTTTCTATTGTCAGAGATCTCCTTTTTTTTTTCATTTTGACTAATAAAAAAAATACAGAATAATAAATGTTCCCCTTATGAAATTGACAGGATTTGATAGAAATAGTGCAATTATATGAGGCCAGTTCAGAGTGAATGAGGAGTGGACGGTACATATGAATGTATTATGGCTAGCACAGGTCTAAATTGTAGGTGGGATATCTACGTGAACTGGTAGCAGTCAAAAGTTTATTTTGGTTAGTTTTTAATAAATGTAACAGTCAGTAAGATAGGCCTGTGTAGTGAAGAATTAAAAACATGTTATGGAGCAGGATTCTGTTTTCTGATACATCGGTAATATTGCTCTTAAATTCACCATATTCTGTGCATTTGCCTCCCTGCTTTTCAGTACTGTGAAGAAAAATGGTGATAATATCTCTGCTTATGAGGAGGGGAATGAGAAAGTTCCTGGAGCTCCTCCCTATTAGCTGGCACATCTAAATGCTGTTTCCCAGACTAGTTGTAACAGTATAATTGCCTTCTCTGGGTTAGCATTTCATTTGCACTGTCAAGAATACAAAGTGTTCTCCTCCACATGAAAGCAGCATGCTATTTCTGTGTCTTTCAAAGCTTTGCTAGCTAGAGAATGAGGCCATCTTTGATCTTAAATTTGCCAAATCCACTCCCTGGAAGGATGCAAAATTGTCTAGAAGCAGTCCTCGGCTTCTCTGTACTCAGCCCTGGTTGTCCTCCAGCTTCTTGCTATTATTTTACCCCTGGTGGCCATGGAAAAAATGAAACTATTCTATTGTGTCTTTGTTGGGATCTGCGGAAACCAGTGTGCAAAATAAAGATCCATGGAGAATTCAATAGGATTCAGTTCAGGCTTTCCAATACTGCTGTCTCATAACAACTGAAGCTAGTAAGGCTACAGGATGCAATGGCAATGAGACAAAATACTGTATTATCATAGCAAGACTGTCATCTTTCCTCTCCAAGATAAGGCAGGCACTGCATTCCTCAACCACAACTTCTGAGTCTGTGCAACTAAAGGAATCCATATTTAGTAACAAATGTTTCTGGTAATGCAGAAATAACTCATAATAATTTTGTTTAGGTCCAGGGAGTGAGTTTAAACAACAACTTTACCTTCTGGATAGAGGACAGTGGCAGTCTGTAAGGCAGTAGATAACAATCTGCAATTCTTGCTAAGGAAATATCAACACTTCCCCACACATAGTAATTTCCACATGCATAACCCAGCAAAGAATGTAGCAGGAAAAGGAGTAATAAATAAATATTCAGAATAATTTTGGCATCACTGCAAAAATTGTTGCTTGATTCCAATTAGAATAATTCCTTGAATTAGAAATTTGATTACATTGCTTCCTGACTCTCTTTCTAGCCCCTCTTTCTGTTGGTCTGTATACCAGACAGTAACATAGTAGTGCAATGGCAAGTAGTGTTTTCAACATATGTCCATTGACTAGAAAATGCTAGAGGAATTCTGAGTTAATCCCTCAACAGTTTACAGCCACGACCAATTACCATCAGAACCTGTCCCTATAGATCACACCCTAATTTAACAATAAATTACGTTAACCCCATACATCTATTTGCAGTGATTTCCAGAAAACGTTACTAACTGCAAAGGAATCCTCCCGTGGGTTAACTAATTACCCTGGAGAGCTAGCTTTCACTCTTCAGCAGCAGGAGCAAATAGCATTTCTAATGAGCTGGGTATAAATACGAAGTTGAATGNCAATCTAATATATTTATTTTAATAATTTAAAGTAAATATTCACTACATGCACTATTAAAATAGATCTCCAATTATTTATTTTAATTATTTAAAAAAATAATTTACAATATTTTTCTTATTACCAAAAAATATTATTTTTAAGGAAATTATAACAATTTATTCTGATGTTACATGTAGCCCTTGCAGCTTTGTTTAAGTACAGGCTTCTGTACAATGTGAAATTCTATCATGCATGATTTTTTTCTTTAGTATAATACTGTTTCCAAAGTTGGAGAACATCGTAGAGTATAATGTGTGTTTGAAAAATAACGTATGTTCATGAAATTAAAGCCTTTCTCAAACTGCTAGCATGCAAAGAGATACAATTAAGATTATGTACCAACATTTTAGCATTTCCTGGCTGAAGCTTTTTCCATGCGGTTGCAGAGANACAGCCACGACCAATTACCATCAGAACCTGTCCCTATAGATCACACCCTAATTTAACAATAAATTACGTTAACCCCATACATCTATTTGCAGTGATTTCCAGAAAACGTTACTAACTGCAAAGGAATCCTCCCGTGGGTTAACTAATTACCCTGGAGAGCTAGCTTTCACTCTTCAGCAGCAGGAGCAAATAGCATTTCTAATGAGCTGGGTATAAATACGAAGTTGAATGCTGTCAAGCATCAATATTTACTCTGCATTGGATAGAACTGCTAACTGAATTAGCTCCTTTGCAGCGAGGGGCTGGGTATACATGCAATTATAATCATGCCATTCTCACTTGATGCTTATTAGCTTTCTCAAAACACTATAAATAGAAAATGCATATTCGGAAACATTACACTGAGTGGTTCCTGTCAGTTTTCATACATCTTCCTGTAGTACCTGTACAAATGTAAAATTGAAATTCTCCTTATATTTTTTTTACAACTTGAAGTAGCTACACACAAAGTGAAGCAAATTTAAAACCCATGCTGTGTGACTTCTCTTTTCTAGGCCAAGTTTTGTACCACCATAATATCTGCTTACTTAAATGAGGTAGAACAATGATTATGGATCCATCAACGAAGATCAGATTTCTGGACAAGGGTGTTTTTTGCATGATAACTGTTTTCTGTGAAAATAAATAGAGCTGATTGAGCATTGCAATGGTATTTTTACTGGAAATCCTAACAGTTTGGTTGCTTTTCTTGAAATCAGAAAAAATACTAGATTCCTCATGAACCAATAGTTCTCTAGAGAATAGAGTCCATCAAAATGTTATTTTGTCTNGAAGGATTTTTTTCTTTTTCTCTGTGACATTTTTTGATGGTTTATATAGATAGCTGCTGTAATTAGAGAAATAGATATGTGTGCACATAATGCACTGCCAGACAGAGGTCTGGGCAGTTGAGGGCAAAGCTGGGGATAAGAATACTCTGCAGCTCTATGTCTGCTCACACATCATGCCACTAGCTAGACCTGGGTCATGTCAGGCAGTGCTGACTGCATGGAACTACAGTTCATGATCCCCACTTTGTTATACTCCCAGGTCTACTGTGTATGTCCATTAACCTGTTCACATGCATATTATTTATACAGTATATAATAATTTGGCATGAGTTACGTGTTCAAGATTAACAATTTATATAGTATGTTGTTTGGCAGGTTCACTGATCACAGTCAACATATTTTCATGCTTGCAGGCTGGGAATGATACTTCACAAAAGTTTAACTATCAGTGATATCTTCTGCTTTGAGGCCCTCTGAAGCAGAGTCTCTCCCCTCTTAGAGATGGGTTCACAATCCTCTAAACCCTCTGCCCTGGCACGGGCAACACAAGAGACTGCTTCCTAACACAGAGCGTCTGTCTTGGTCCACAGGGACATAGTTACCAAAGCTACGTGCTCCCCTTTTCCTTTTTACTCCTCCATTACACTAGGATGACCTAATGCCTGCCTTGGGCCAGTCTAACACACCTTGTTCTTTCAGTTCCAGGTCCTCCTGCTGGTGTTAAAGCAGCTGCAGCTTCAGCCTCCACTGTCTTCGTCTCCTGGCTCCCTCCCCTCAAGCTGAACGGCATAATTCGGAAATACACTGTCTTCTGCTCACACCCCTACCCCACAGTAAGTCTCACAGGGCTGTACTGATTTTCAGGGCTGAAACAGTTTGTTAGCAGATGCTCAGTGCTTGATGTGCTCCTTTCCACTTCCTTTCCTGCCATTTGTTTACCCTAAGGAAGGGTGAGAAGGGATCCTGGGGCTCTGGACATGACTGAGAGTTGATTTTGTTTTTTACTACTGTCCTGGGTTGTGGTAGGATAGGTTGGTGTTTACAGAACTGACCGTGCTGTTAGAGTTCTGGTCGAGTGGGCTTTTTTGGGTTGTTGAAGAGAACACCAGGTGGTGCTGCTGGCTCTTGCTAGTTATTTACCATGCACAAATCTGTAGTGTTTCTTCCCGAGGCTTTGCTAACAATTGTTGGTATGCTTTCAGAACTAGGAAAATAAACATCCTCAGTTAATTACTTTTTTTTTCCTAATATGCCTTTTTCCCATATACAGAACTATATTTCTTTAAGGCTGCTTATCATTTGGTTATCTTTTGGAGTACTTCAGCAAGGGACAATGGCAAGAATAGTTGTAACTTTTTGTTGGTCTTGGCCTGTTCTCAGTTTTACTGCTATATTTTGGTGCTGTTCAAAATAGCATGATATGGGGATATCTCTCTGTATACCTTATCCCACCGTGTTTGGGAGTTGTTTGTGGTTTTGGTTAATTGTTAATGTCTATGCATATAGTTATACTGTTTTTACCTGTGTGCATGAAGGAANATATAGTAATTTCCAATCTAATATATTTATTTTAATAATTTAAAGTAAATATTCACTACATGCACTATTAAAATAGATCTCCAATTATTTATTTTAATTATT
>VWZY01012665.1:120208-151979 GCA_013399075.1 Chloroceryle aenea | reverse complement strand
CCTAAGGAAGGGTGAGAAGGGATCCTGGGGCTCTGGACATGACTGAGAGTTGATTTTGTTTTTTACTACTGTCCTGGGTTGTGGTAGGATAGGTTGGTGTTTACAGAACTGACCGTGCTGTTAGAGTTCTGGTCGAGTGGGCTTTTTTGGGTTGTTGAAGAGAACACCAGGTGGTGCTGCTGGCTCTTGCTAGTTATTTACCATGCACAAATCTGTAGTGTTTCTTCCCGAGGCTTTGCTAACAATTGTTGGTATGCTTTCAGAACTAGGAAAATAAACATCCTCAGTTAATTACTTTTTTTTTCCTAATATGCCTTTTTCCCATATACAGAACTATATTTCTTTAAGGCTGCTTATCATTTGGTTATCTTTTGGAGTACTTCAGCAAGGGACAATGGCAAGAATAGTTGTAACTTTTTGTTGGTCTTGGCCTGTTCTCAGTTTTACTGCTATATTTTGGTGCTGTTCAAAATAGCATGATATGGGGATATCTCTCTGTATACCTTATCCCACCGTGTTTGGGAGTTGTTTGTGGTTTTGGTTAATTGTTAATGTCTATGCATATAGTTATACTGTTTTTACCTGTGTGCATGAAGGAATGTGTGTGTGTGTGTGTACATATAAATATACATATGTGCATACATGTATGTGTATATATACATACAACATGTATCTATGAAGACAGTTCCTGTATCACTTCTTACTAGCGTTTTCCAGATCAGCAAGATTTGTGGCTTATAGAGCAGGCCTTATGTATTAGTCCTGTGTGGTGAGTGAGACGGAGATCCCACTCAGAGATCAGTCTCCAGAAGCCAAGTTGGACATATTTAAAGAAGTGCAAGACCTCAGGACACACTTAGTATAGGACATACTCCCCAGCTTTATTTCTAACAAAATGCTTTTTAATCTTTTATTCTTAAAAGGATTGTGAAATAAAAAGTTATTTTATTCAGAGCTATCTTTCCAGTGAAACAAGCCTCCTGCAGAGGTGCTTGAATGCTAACACTGTGCAGATACAGCCTGTATATCCCAAGGAAGTTCCTGTATGATTCACTGTTGGCAGAGACAAATAGTTGACAGAGAAAGAGATCTTAAATTAGGGTGAGGAGGGGAACTAATAGAAGACCTGTGTATTCATCATCTCTTTTGCCACCTTAAGTATCAAGTGCTGTAGCTGGAGGCATAGATCCATAAAAACTTCCAGAACAGACTGCTTTTTTCAGTCAAAGCCCTGGTTGCAAAATAACATTGATAAAAGTCTCCTATTTAAGCAGAAAGGCAAACTCAGTTTTTAAGCATCAGTGAGGAGAAAGAGAAAATGACAGGAGTAAAGGTATACTTATGGGAAGGCTATATGCTTTGCAGATTGTATTTTGCAATCTTGTGTTTGCTGTGAATAAGTCAATATAGTACACTTTAGACAGGCTAACAGACAGTCCTTTACACAAGAACAGTGCTTTTGTGTTTAAGTCTCCAACAGGAAAAATAATTAACTTTATTGGTCATATTGTGCACATTCTTACTACGAAGCACAACCCTCATATGACTGTCAGCTATGAGACGAAGTTACAGTAGCTTTTCCCAGCCACTCCTAGTTTAAAGTCCTTGCCACTATGTTAGCAAGCCTATTTGCAAAGACACTCTTGTTGCACTTTGCCAGATATGTTCCATCCCTGCTCAGCAGCTCTCATTCCAGACCAATCCTGCAACATCAGTTGACTCACTTCTGTTTGAGCCTTTTCCCTTATCAGAAAGTTAGAGGAGAAACCACCTGGACTCCCTTCTCTTCACTCTCATCTTCTGAACTCTATGACTCTCAATAGGGTTCGCATTGCCCTCTATCTGAAGAAGACTTCAAATTGCATTTCATTTCCCAGTATGAATACCCAAACACTAGCAAATATAACAAGAAGCTTGCAAAGCATTCAGGTAGAAATATTTAAAATCTACTTTTATAATAAGAAGAGACAGTATATTCTCTGGTATTGAATCCTGGCAACAGGTTTGAAATGTTAGCTGATCAAGATGTTGCTAGTTGTGGAATTTTGCAAAAAGATATGATTTCTTCCTTAAACCCAGCTTGACTGATGTCTCTAAAGACCAAAAGCCTGATGCTGTTGAACGAGATTAATGGAGGGAGAATGTTCCTGCAAAGATCCCAGGTGATGCTGTCATGATAAGAGTATTAGCTGGATTAGCTGGGTTATGAACCAGAACACGTAGCAGACCCCACTGTGAAATGGAGGTGAAGAATAGGAGCTGTCTCACAGTGCAAACCCTGCAGTCAGCTCCAGGTACCTGGCAGTGCCCTGTGTCTGAAAGACTCTTTGAAAACTGTGATATACCATTCTGGACTTCTCCAAAGGATTTGGAAATCTACAAAAGCTGAAAGCCTAGCCAAGATTCATCTTGACCCAAAAATACTTATGTGAAGCATCTGGTTTGGAAGATGGGGGAAATAAACAGATGTGAAGTAATGGTGGAGAAGAAGGAGTTAGTCACATATTTGGCCAAAACTCAAGCCAATTTACTTGAAAATGTAATTGATATTAGAAACTGACCAATATCTGGGACTGTTTGGGGCAAACAGTTACTGTTTATATAGGTATACTCATTTTGCCATGAGAAAAATACTCTTAACCCTGTTAGACTTATATATTTGTTTCACTTTTTGTTTTTGGTTTAAACATACTAAGAGGAAAAAAAAAATAAAATTGCATGGTTTAACCTGCTGTCAAGTTAAACAAGAGGCGTATGATGTCTACACAGGACATCATTCCCATGTAAATTCTGTCCGCTCAGTCCTGTGGTAGCATAACCAGCAGCAGCAGCAGCAATAGCAGCAGTAGTGAATAGACTATTCAGCTGCTGCTCAGATCTGTATGCACCTTTTTCTGTCAATCTGTAGAACATCATATTAAAGGAAATAGTATAGTCAGATTCCCCAGTGGGGCTTTTTTTTGTTGTTGTTCAGTAGAAAAAGTGACATGAAGTTTTTATTTTAAAACTTATTTTAGTGGTATTTAAAATGTCTTTTTTATTATTATACAGCATGCACTGTTTACAGCTTTTTCATAGTTATTTCACAGCTTTCTTACCAGCTTGCAAACATAGTATATTTGTTCTTTTAATTGCTTTGTCAACCTTTTATTATTTGCTTATCTTATATTTGTCATAGAACAGATCTCAGGAGAGATGTGAGACAAAGTATAAATTAATTCTGATAATGTGCTGGTTCGCATGATTTTTAAAAGGTCTCCTTGAAAAGCCCTAATAGAACAAATTTGAATTTTCTTTTTCATAAAACTCTGGTCTTGTCTCACTACCTAGTCTCACGTACAGGTATATAAATATAGTCTCACAATAAGGTCTTGGTGTCAGTTACAGTGTGGGTCTGAATTCATCCCATTCCCTTCTGTATCATATAGGGGACAGAGCACTTGGAATCAGATGGTGTAATACAATTTGTGAGTTGACCGAAATGCTCTGAACAAACCTAATGATTTCTTGGGCCCACCAAAGGAGGCAGCAGAACTCTTTGTAGTGCAGCAAGTGGTTGTCACAGTTTAGGATCAGAGCAGCCCCTTAGACCTATAACAGACTCTCTCTGTTAACCCCCCTCCCTCCCCAAAGGGAAAGAGAAAGGTAATAAGGGAGAGAGACTTAGTGATTAGAAAAGGAAACTAGAACAGTTTTAATGAAAATAATAATAATAAAAATGGAAAGTATATAAATGTATACAAAATGAGTATCAAACCCAACCCCCCTGATAGTAATTACATCACTGATGCTATGGAGCTGGCACCAGGGGAGTCCCGTACTGGGTCCTGCAGTAGACGGGAGCTGTGTTCAGGAGCTGGATTCTGGTACCAGATTCAGGAACACACCGACTGGGATCAAAGGCAGAATGGACAGAGTCCTCCTTGGATGCTCCAAGGAAGGAACCAAAAAAAGGACCTGAGCCAAGCAAGCAAAGCTGGCAAAGCAGTCCCAGAGGGGAGAAGAGCGACAGACCTTCCAGATCCCTCAGCTTTATACCTAATACGCCATATATGAGATGGAAACCCTTGTTGGTCAGTTTAGTGTCACCTGCTCTGTCCACTCCTCCCTGCAGGTGCAGCCTTTCACTTTTCTGCACCCCCCAGTGTGGTACACAAGACCCAGCAGTGGCCTTGGTCTGCACACCAATCCTTGGTTCTAACTCTAAACATGGGGTGTTATCACTGCTAGACACTGCCTGTGAAAACAGGCTTCTAACTTCAGACAGTGCCGTTAATTAGAAGAACTGAGCTGAAAAGTAGAATCCCTGAACAGAATGAGTTCTGTTCTCACTCAAACCAGGACAATAGTGGCCTGAGCTTTCTGTGGTTTCAAGCCCATGACACCACATGCTGCTTCCATGATCATAAGCTCCAGGATGCTGATGGACTCTCTGTGAGTTGCTGCGAAGGAGCAAGCAAGTAGTGTACTTTGGTGGCTCCAAATCAACAGACTCCTTGACTATGTAGGCTACCTGGAAGTCCAGGCAGCAGGCTATCTTTCAGACAAAATTCCTAGAAATGGGTTTGCGGGTTTGCAAGATTTTCCTGCAGGTGGGAAGGCAAGTATGTGCTCTAGTGTTTCCAAAATTTCCATCTTGCCCTTTCTAACATTTCTGTTCTACATTTAAGGAAAAAAAAAAAAAAAATATATATATTTTACATGGAAGCTGCATTGTGTTTTGTGAACAGCTTCTTTTTACAACAGTTATCTTCAGTAATGCTGACTGAAAAACAGATACCATGTTTCAAAATATGATCCAAAATAGCAAAACTTGAAAAGAAGCTGTGATATCCAGAATCCTACTGAAAACTGTGTTCCAATATTGGTGGTTATTTGCGGCTCTTACAGTCTGTTCATCTGTGAAAGGAAGTGAGGCAACAGCCAGCAGTCTTGGAGAAAAGTACTAGTCCATGACCTTGGGCAGAGTTTCACATCTTTTGTGAGTTCACTGAGCTGGCACATCAGTGACTTGCCTACTCTGTTCAGGGATGCAGAACCTGAAGTCCATTCTCTATAAATACAGTAATGAATTGATTTCATATTAAGCCAGTTTGCTTCCAGGTAGAAGCAACTTCTTGTAGCCCCTGTGACTGGATAATTTGTCAGTCCAAGAGACTCTAAAATGTCATTTCCAGGAGAAACAAAGACCTAAGTTAGAGCAGGGTAGGCAGTTCTGTGATGGTGTTGTGCAAAAAGATGGAGATCTTTGTGTTTTAACTTTGTAGAATTAAAACCTTACTTTAATTACTGATGAGTCTCAGTGCTCGTTGTAGATCTGTACTGCTGATTAAACAAGGTCCAAGGAGCAGCACCTGGCTCCAAAAGTATGTGACATTGACTGAGATCTGTCTGCACTGCTTAGCACTAGCTCCTCTAAAGCAAATTTGTTTTGAAAAGATCTATTTAGAGTAGTGAAAAACTGAGCTACAGATCAAGATAAAAAGCAGTGAGGGTCATCAGAGTGGAGTGCTCAACATAATTCCTGGCTGTCTCCCATTTAGCAGGGGAGATAAGCCCAGAAGATGCATGTTTATCGAAAAAAACCTAGCTAGGTAAACATGATTACACTGAGACAACTCAGGCTAGATATAAAACTGATTGGTGTTCAAGAGGCTATGAAGACAGTGCTTTGTTGTTGTGGGAAGGAGGGAGAAGCATAGGTATCTCTCCCGAGTCCTCTTTTGTTCAGTGCTTCTGTTAATGACATGGATAATGAAATAGCGAGAGTGTCTATTAAATTTGCAGGAGATATAAGGCTGGGAGGGGTTGCAAGTACACTGAGACAGAACTATAACTTAGACAGATCTAGATGAACTGGGAAATTGGTCTGGAAAAAGTTAGAAAAAAAAATTAGTATGGGTAAGTGCAAGAACATGGGTACTATGAATAAACAACTACAAAAATACTGAGTAGAGAGCAATTTGCTATATTCTTCAGAAGAGAATTTTGAGTTTATTGGGCATCTCAGGATGAGCGATAACTGCCTTTATAATCCTGTTGTGAAATGTGAAATGCCATACCCTGGTATCGATGACTACAGGTTTGAAAACTGTATTCAAGTAGGCCATTGTTAGGGAGTCTGAAGGATAACAAAAGATATTATCAGAGAAACTATCAGAAAAAAATAGAATTTCTGGACAATGTTGAAAGCATTGGGTTATTAATTTGTAAAAAGATAAGGCTACTGGTGGGGAAAGGAATGATGAAACCATGTCGATTAAAGACTGATGTAAATACAAAGGTAGCAATCTATTCTCCATGTTCCTAATAGACTGGAAAAGAAGCTATGGGCTTAAACTGCAGCAGGAAACTCAGACTAGGTTTCAAGAAAGCTTTCTAATAGGAAGATTAGTTAAGCAATGGAGTAGGTCTTGCAGCCTACAGATTTGCAAAATTGCCATTTATTGTAAGTCTTCAAAATCAGATTGAAAAAAAAAACAAACCTGTCTGAAACTGTGCAGATATAGTTGAACTTGGTTTAAAGAAGAATGATAGGCTTGGGTGAATCCTTAAGGCCCTTCCAGACCTGTTTATAGATAAAGCTATGGCCATATTTTACTCCTAAATTCATAGCGGAAACACACATGCCACTCTAGGTAATATATATATATATGTATTCTTAATTTTCCAAAGAATGAAAAGAGAAAAACATCCAGAGGGTTCAGAGTTTATGCACATTACATATCTAAATGCTTTCTAAAGGAGTCAGAAATGCCAGGAGATGGCATACTGCTTCAGAGAATACAAAGCAGTGCACGTCAATAGAGCTGAAGCTGCATCTGAGGAAAATGATGCTCCCTGCAGTGTCTGTTCCACAGCATCTCTTGCTGTTGCCTGGCTCTGGAAGGAGATTGTCTGCACCCTGATTTCATTTTATTCTTCACAGCTCTTGATGTCTTTTTAGAAACTTGGCCCTGTGTGTGCTCTTTGAACAGTGAGCTAAAGACAGAAGAAAAATTAACCCATCATCTAAAAGCTGAATAATAAAAGAAAAAAAAAAAGTAGTACTAAAAGAAAAAAAAAAATCCCTTAAGAAAAAAATCCCTTAAGCAAGCAAGTTACTGCTTTGGGGATAAAACAGCATTATATGCTTCATATTGGCAGTAGCAAAGACCACGGTGTGACAAGGTCACACTCCTTTAAAATATTTCTTATTTCAGTTGCCTAATCTTCTCTTTGCTGACAAAGCTCTCTTTTTTTCTTCTTGTGTAATGAAATTCTCTGTCATGTTAGTCTAATTGAAATGACAGGCAAAAGTTAAAAGTAAAATCAATTCTTTGTCACTGGAGCATCCCCAAGCGTTTAAAGGGGAATGTTAGCTGAGGAAACAAAAGTTGTATGTTAACAAGTGAGAAACCAAAATCATTTGCTATGACAGTTTGTTTTAAGAAAATAAGATCATTAATTTAGTGAAGACATGCTTACCAGATTCAATGAATAAATTATTTTATTATTCCATGAATATTTGAATTTATATTTGGAATAATTAGAGTTGCAAATGTGTGAATGATGCTGGTTCTCTGTGAGCAAAAGAAAGGAATCCAAGACAAGACATTTTAAAAGGCATTAGAGAAGCTAATTCTGTCATTAGTCTATCTTTGGAGTTCCAGGGAGAAAGAACTCCACTGTTTTGAGACAATTTTGCCTGCTCTTCTAGCTGACCACATTGCAAACTGAGGAATTTTGGAGGGTTGTTTGTTTTTTCTATTTCATCTTTATCCTCAGTCCTCAGAGCAGCAGCGCTTAGTGCCAGTGTTGCAGCTTCAATGCTGATGTTTTCTGCTTAGCTTTTCACCTTATCCCAAACATAAAATACCAAATCAGATTTGTCTGAGCTGTGTTGAGCAACTGTATAAAGGGTGTATGTCTGTCTGATTGAACCAGGCTCTGATGCTGCAGAGAGAAGCAGAGAAGACAGTCATTTCAAGCTAGAATCTCCAATATCAGGAGTGGTTCCCAAAGGCAGCTATATGTCCCCTTCATAAGCCATGGGAACAATGGGAAAAAAATTTAAATTTAACTGGACTAATGTTTGCTGAAATGAAAGTTTATCAATAAGGAAGTCTATAATGGTTATCTATTCCTGAATGCCATATTCACATTCCATGTTAATAGAAGGTTTAGAATTGGTTTGTGCTAGATAGCTGCTTTAATAAGTGCAGCTTAAATGCCAGAGATAGCCTAACCTGTTTGACTTTCAAATTAACCCTAGGAACTGATACCTCATGAATATAAAAATTCAGCCTCCTGTGCCATGATCAATACATTATTTTTTATATATGACCTCACAAAGATCCAGCCTGTCAAGATATGGGCATTTGTCCAATATTCTTGTATAAATGTCAAGACAGATGGTTCTCAAAACCTGCTGTAATATTTCACATAATAATGGAAGTGTCTGCCTGCACTGACCTCTTCATATCTGAAATGCAAACCGAGACAAATGCTTGCTAAATGAGACAAACTGACTTGGCATTTTGACAGGAGTAATGAAATTGCCTAGAAAGTATGGCAAGGTCCATTTGGGCTTGTGCTGATAACTATTAGCTGGAGCTGTCCAGTCACATCAGAAAAGTTAGTCTCTGTAGAGGACATAGAATGTATTCTCATAGAATCAAATGGAGGCACACTTTTCTATAAATGCCAGAGAGCTAAATATTTTACTTGACAAAGTTAAGTATTGTAGATAACAAGAACATAAATCTTGTATGCCTTCAGTGCAGGAAACTATATCTAGGCTTATTACATGGACACTTTGATAGCTGATGGGGAAACACAGGTATGTCAAGGGCATGAGTCTTCCCATGCAAATTGTCTCAAATAGGCCAGAAGAACCTTGCCTTATTAGTTACCTTTTCCTTGCATGGCTTCTGAGGGGAGTCAAGGTTACTGGCTTAGATACAGACGTCTTCACTCTAGATTTCAAAACTGAGATTAAATGAGATGAACTCCCCTCTTCCCTTGGCTATAGGGATGCCATCACAAGAATAAAGAAATTCAGTGACCCATTCAGTCGTCAAAACTGGCTGCCAGTTCACACTGTAGAGGTACTTAATGATACCTGAGAAACATCCCTTATTTATTTGTAATTCTCTTTGAAGGACTACATGTTTCAGTGCTTTCAGGTCAGCCTGACTTTTGAAATGCTAATCAGATGAAATTAGCCTTTACCACCAGCAGATATTTGTATATCAAAGAGATTCTTTGGACACTTTCTCTCTGAGTCAAATTCAGATTGCACTGATGCATTATTTTAAATGCTGATTCCTAGTAAAATCCTCTTTTCTACATCATTAGTGTTCTAATTATTTTTAGCCTAGTGTTAGTTAGCCATTACTATGCTCAGTATTGCACAGGGAAGTGAGTATTATTCATTCTAATGGCTCATTACCCCTCTATTTTTACATACAAGAGTCACAAAGCCCGTGTCAGAAATAAAGCTGGCTATATTGAGCACTATAATACTGTTCAATGTATTGAACAGGGCTGATGAGGTTTCCTCTCTCCTCCATCAAGGAGCTGAGCTTCCTGTGGAGGATGTGCTGAGGTGCGCAGAGCCCATGTCCCCTGAAAGAATCTATATATTCCTCTGCACCTTTCCTTTCACAGTTTGCTTCAAGCAGACTGCAGAATGTCTCACTGATAAGCAAGATCTGTATAGAAGCCAGTTGTCCTTGCTGCAGCAGTGGACAGCCAAGGCACTTGAGCAACAGTGCGAGAATAGACTGAACTGGCATTTCTTCCAGCATTTGTCCTTCCCTGCTAAAGCAGCTAAAGAGCTGAGATGACCTGCTGGGAATCTTTGAATGGAAGTAATTTTGTGACTAAACAAAACTGGACTCAGGGGAAGTTTGAACAGTCTATTACAGAATATAGTTCTATTTCTTGGTTCACTCCATTACGGAAGGAATAAGCCACCAAACCTAGGGATAAGGAACACCAGCACCATGATTCTAGGTGACCAAAGGTATATATTGAATGGTAACTCTCAGATTTCATAGCAGATGCACGACTGAATCCTCTCTTGGGAAAGCTTTGTGTAAAACAAAATTGGTTTGTCAGAACTATTTATGGTAAAAAATTGTCAAATATGTTCACTTAAATTGTTTATCCAACCCTGTAAAAATAAACAGACTCATAAAAGTCCTAATCTGAATAAAAGCAGTTTATAAACAAGACATAGGCCCAAATTCACTGAATATAAATTGATTGCAACAAGTTATTGTGTCTGCTCTGTTTATTGCCATCTGCCATCTGTTTGGAGCAATTGATACTCATTCAAAGTACCCTGAAGTAACAGGCTTTGTAGCTCTCACCTTAGGACACTTTATCTAAATATTGTTGATTTCATTCTGCAAATATTTGTCTCTCCCATCACAGGTAATCAGCGAGTTTGAAGCCTCTCCCGACTCATTTTCCTACAGAATCCCCAACCTGAGCCGGAATCGCCAGTACAGTGTCTGGGTGGTAGCAGTGACTGCTGCAGGAAGAGGCAATAGCAGTGAGATTATCACTGTGGAGCCACTAGCTAAAGGTACGTTGACAGCACTTTTTAAAGCAATCCAGAACTTTACAATGCTAATTAGGGTTATAATTGGCACGTGGCTTCTTTATGCCTCATTGCTTACTAAGAGTGAGATTTGTCAGAAGTAACTTCAGTTCTCTCCAGAAGTTAGGTAACAACTCTCAGTTAATTGCCCAAGCTTTTGCTATAGTCAGCAGAGAGAGAATGACGTGCTCCTCCAGGCGGTAATTCATCCCACCTACCATAGAAGGAAATAAATTGCTTTTTGGAGCAATTTTTATCTTCTTTTCTTGGGTACAGAGGGTTTGCAGATGATCCCACTCCCCTTCTGAATGTATCTTTCTTCTTTTTCTTGCCATGCAAGGTAATTCTTTATAATTCCTCTCCTTATGAATATCTCTTGTGTACTCCACAAGTACTATGTGCTGTATAAAATGGTCTAATTAGCATACCTAAACTCTGAACAATTGTTCTCAACTTTCATTAGCTTTGAAGTTTACTGCTTCTATTTCAGATATGAAGAAGGGATAATGTGCCTCTAATCTTGCATACATTTTTTCCAGCTGTATTAGTTGTTCTATTAAAAGATACTGCTTGGGCCCATGAGTTCTGCCTTACCTGTTCTGTGAGATGTGATGCTTACAATCCTATGGCACCTTAGCTTGGAAAGAGAGGCCTAATCTTTTAGACAGCAAAGCGAGAAGAGTCCCATCAGTACTCAGTCTTTACACTTTTTTCTTCCCACTCAAATTGGTAAAATCACAGCCTGTGCCAGTATGAACAGTGTACTGCACAGGTCCCCAGAACTGCAAAGTAAGATGCATTTAATTGACTTTACAGATGTACAAGCCTTCAGTCATGTGGCTACTGATGTAGTAATGTGAAATAAAGTGTCAAGTGCTTTATGATGACAGATACTTTCTTAAAAAGCTTTGCAGAACTTCAGCCAAATGCCACCAACATGAAAGCACTTTCTGCATGAAGAGCATATACAATCACCATAGGGAACCTTGCAGTTCCTACCTATCTAGGTGTTATATAACCAGTTTGATGATGATAGATTAGCTATCAGAGCTATTGTCATGGATGGCAGTGATGGCAGTTGGAGAGTACACACAGGACATAGCTTCACCATGCACAGAAGTTGCTAACAGTGTTCCTCAGGCTTGTTATGGGAACTTTCATGTCTTTTCTTGACCCCTTCTCTAGGCTAAAGTTTATATCATATGAGATGGATAGTTTTCAACATTGATGTGAGAAGCCTGTAGTAACTACTATGTTACTACTCTACATCACAATGGAAGATTTATCAGTGTAAACACGGGCAAAGACTAGCAAGGTAGAGGCCTAAGTAAGAACAAGCAAGGAAATCCTTGCTTTCCATAGCACTGCTTACAGTTTTGGGGTTTTTTCTGTCAACTGAGAAGAGTCACCTTCACTTTCTACTTCATTCTGGCTTTTTTTGTACAGTCTTTCAGATCATTTCCCTTACTGTTAGTGGAGTGAACTGAAGGATGTCTGAAAGGCTAGGAAAAGTCTGAAGTATCTGAAAAATATGGAGCTTTTCCATTACTGCAATTCTTATAGTATAATTGCAAACTGCATTACAAATATTGGTGAGACCAAAGTTGAGATATTAGAAGGTGGACCAGGAGTCTAAAGGATATCTTGCAGCATATGAATGCACAGACCCCAGTTGAAGGTGCAACCAGAATCAGCTTTACTGAGACCACACTGACTTTTATACCTTTGGAGATTTTATTTGTAGCACACAGGCTTTTATACCCCCAGCCCTGGGGGGTAGTAATTCTGAAAAAAAGTTTTTCCATTGGCCTCACAGCAGCCAGACTTCCAGCTGCCATTCATGCAGCATTTTCTCCAGTCACTCTCCAGGTCATTCCACTTCCTCATTCCTCTATCTCGGCCTGCACATCAACCCCCACAATATCTATGAAGGAAGACAGTGAAAAAACACCTCAGGGAAAGAGGGAAAAGGTTTTGTTGTGCTCCTCCTTTTTGGCCAGCCATTACTTGTGTGTAATGAATGTGTGATGATGAAAAAAAAAAAAGAAAAGAAAATAAAAATAAGCATTAAAATAGATGCTCAAATAAGAGCAAAACCAATTAAACAACAACATGGTGCAATACTAATAGGTTGAGGAGGCAGGAAAACCCAGGAGTATGCAGGGACTTCTGCTTTAAAGTATTAGGTTTTTTCTCCATGTCTTACGCATTTTAAAAAGGGGGAAGTTTTCAGACAAGATGAAAGCAGAGCAATGCAGACTTTGGAGGTACCAAGATTCATAACTTCTAGTTGTGAGGAAAAGTAGTATGCAATTTGCCCAAAACAGAGAAGCTACAAATTAATCTACATGTATTTAAACAGAACAAGCTTACCAAATACTGCAATTAATTCTGCGTCTTCCATGCTTACTTAACATGATCCATCAGGACAAATAAGTGAACTTTAAAATAACTTATATGAAAAGAAAAGGGGACTTTAAGGAAAAGCGTGAACAAGACGTTATTCAGGAATCCTATCCAGATAATGTTAGAGCTAGAAGCAATACGCCAATATATAAAGTCTGCATTAGATGATGCTCAGGACAAGTCTCTATTACATGCATTTAGGACTGAAAAAGTAATGAATAATTCTTTTGTGACAGTTGTGACAGACTCTAGGAATATTGATAGGTAGCAATTTTATGAACTTTGGATGGAGCTAAGTAAGAAATTATTGTATCATGTACATGATTCCCTGTATGAATGCATCACCGGGCCTTTTAGAGAGCTGGGACTAAGTGGTAATCAGTGACAAGGCCAGTGAACACACAGTGAAGAAGGATGGGCAGAGCTAATAACCTTGAAGACCTTTCTTACCCCACAGTATTTGTGAAGCAAGTAACACATCACAGGGTTAGAAGCAGTTATAGCCTGATTTTGTAAGAACAGTGCAAGAACATCTTACAGGCCACTACTGTGAAGTTGGTTGCTTCCTTTTTTTCTCCATTTATTTCACAGTAACTGTCCAAGTAGTGATACCATCATGACAGATAATGAGAGTTAACTTTAAATTGAATTATGTCAACTTAATTATAACTCCTTTAACAACCCCTTTGAGAACAATGGAAATGTCTAGATAGGGGTTTGATGTGAAATGGATAGTTCAATTTAAATGAAAGCTTAATTCAAGTTAGCATTTCTTTCTTTAATGTCTCCATTTCTCAGAACAGATTGTTATTCTCTGTATTTAACTGACAAAAATAAGAAAAAAAAAAAAAAAAATCCCAACCCAACAAGCAGAAAATAATCATGGCAACAAAAGTTCAGTCTCCACATAAGCAGGCCATTCCCGCCCCACCCTCCCCAACTACACTTCATAGATGACTTCAAAGTCGTGTGTTTAGCCTATCAAAAAGATGGAAAAGCTTGCATGCACCTTGTTCTTCTTACTTCCTGACCATGACTGATGGAGAATGGCATTTGACAGCAACTTGATGGTAACAGTTCTAGACAATCATGGCAATCTGATCGTCTGGGAAGAACTCCCTGACTTGAATGCTGAGTTTCTTCTGTTCTTGTAGAGTTCCTGACCATTAATGTTGAACAGATTTGCCTCTTAGACTATGTTGCTTTGTGTGTTTAATATTTTTTAACAACATATGGGGCTCATAGGATAGTACACACACTCCATTGGTCTGTTTCTTTAATGTTCATCATACTAAAATACAATATTTTTCTGTGAGAAATAAATGAAAGAAGCTGCTGACCCAGGGGTTTCACTGATGGCTTGAGTGTTTGAATTAAGCTGTGCTGCAGTGTATTGTCATAGCTCTTCTTCTGTTTCCCTATACAGTTTTCCTTTAAAATTCGTCTCTGTCCTCTAGAGAGAAGAAAAAAATATAGACAGACAGAAAGACAGAAAGACAAAAAGACAGAAAGAAAGAAAGGTGTTTTACAGCCTCTTGCAAAGAATTTCTGCCTGCTGCTTATTCTATGACAGTAAGTGTAAATAACAGGATTCATAATTTAAACAAACACACAGAAAACTGCATTAGCATAAGAGAGTGCATTGTTCTGTGAAGTTCACTGCTTTATCTTCAATTAATGATTGGGTAATTTGTAAACAATAGGAACAGACACAGACTTAATGCAGAGCCATGCCATCTAAAGTGAGGCTGCTGGGTAGCTGGTAAGCATGGAGTAGCTTGAGTAATAAGGAAGTAAGCCCTGCAGCTGAATTGCCCACATGCTGTGTAAAGCTCCCTCAGCTCAAAGGGGAGAGGTCTATGAGATTCAAGGTATTGTAACCTCATGAACACTTGTTAGCATCTGAAACCTGTTGCTTTTGTGTGAATTTCACTAGGCATTTATTTTGCTTCTTACTTTGCTTCTACTTATTTGTGTATACGTTAACAGGCTGAGAACATTAATTTAAGCTATAAAGAAAAATGGAGTTAAGAATTTTCATGCTAATTTACCATCTCTTTTGACAGTACTCAGTACAAGAAAGGAATAAAATAATCCTTAGAAAGCTCTGGGTACTTTCATAAAAATACTTCAGTATGATTTCTGTAATGTCCACTTCTGAGTTATGGTCTGTGATCTTACCACTGGCTTAGGCTTCTGTGAGGTTTGTGAGTTATTTCCACAAATCTCTGTAAAAGGAAACACATAGGATGTTGAAAACCTGGAGTTACAATATAAATGCTGTACTTCAGGGATCTGATATCCAACCTATAACTTGAGGAAGGATTCATGTTGAAATAGCTATTAAAAATGAAGTGATAACACAGGAAATTTGTTAACAGTGGTGTCATGTCATGCTGAAGGTTTCAGCAGGAGTCCTGCATTGCATATGCTTTGTCCTAAAGTAACTGTCAGCAGCTGGAAATATCTGGATATTTCAAGAAACACTGGAGAATCAGGAAAGCCAGAGAAAAAATTATTAATAGTTAATTTTAAATGACTTTTCAGGCTTCATGTTCAGAGGGAATTTTTCATGGAACAGGAATTAGAGTTTCCAACCAGCATTGCTCAGAATGCCCTGCAGCTACCAGGAGCAGTCCAGATGCTTACACATGGTTTTTGTAGTTACATCAGACAGCATCTTCTGCTGCTTTTTAAAGATAGTATGAACACTGTTATGCATCACCTGCAATGCAAACCTGGCACCACTGAAGACAAATGAGCTTTCTAACACTAACTGTAGTGGAGTCAGCACTTCACACCATGTCTCTTAGTAGTATAAGCTTTTTTCTCTTTCAGTTAGCATATTAATTATCCTGTAGATTGAGACAATACAGTCCTGTATAAAACATTTCTAGAAGATACAGCCTTAGTAGTGCTGCAGTGGAAAACAAGGCTGTATCACAAGATTCAGTAACCAACCAGTGTTGCATCATTCTGGTGTACCGCCTCCTCAGGGCAGCACATGCTGCAGCACCCTCCTGTCAGGACTAACCATTAGAGCTCCCAGAAGGAGGGAGACGTGGTCTTCAAGTGCTGTTTAGCCAGGACAGAACATGTCAAGGTTTGGCTGTTAGGAAAGTTGTGTGGTCTCGTTAGCTAACCTTGACTTTGTCCATTACCCTAAATTTTTAAACAGCTACTTCTTTTCTTTCCAGTTAAAGTTTTGATTAGAGGTAAAATCTCTTGAGAAAGTTAGTCTTCAACAATGCTTGAGGAGAACATAAGCAACACAGTCCAAACTAATTATAAAATCAATGAAATATTTTCTTTTTATAAATTTATCAAGTCCCACTGCAACCTACTCAAATAATTTCCCTTAACTCTTCAAGGCCTAAACTTTTTCCTAATGTCTAACTTAAATTTACCCTTTGCTAGCTTAAAGCGATTACCCCTTTTCCTGTCACTACACACCCTTGTGAATAAACCCTCACCTGCTTTCTTATATNTCTTAAAATTTAGGGTCCTGACTTCGCTTTTCATCTCCCTCCTACTACTTAGGATGGTGAACTGAACTACTGCATGATCATTGCAGCCCAGTCTGCCTCCTGTCTTGATGTCCCTGGTGAGTTCACTAGCATTTGTGACCATCAGGTCTAGTATTACATCCCCTCGGGTAGAGGTGTCTATTTCCTGCCTTAGGAAGTTGTCATCTAGGTACTCCAGGAGTCTCTTGGATTGCCTACAGCTTGCCATGCAACTTTTCCAACATATTATCAGGGTGGTTGAAATCCCCTAGTATGAGAGCCTGCGAGCATGATGTCTCTTGCAGCTGAAGTAAGAAGACATCATCGATGAGCTCCCCTTGATCGGGCAGCCTGTAGTAGACACCAGGTTCCCTTTGTTGTTTCGATCCCTGATTGTTACCATAAGCTCTCAACATTCTCATGGCTGTTCTTAAGGGACAGCTCTTCACAGTGTATCAATTTCTTAACATAGAGGGTAACACCATCACCCCTCCTTCCACTCCTGTCCCTCCTGAAAAGTTTGCAGCCATAAACATAAAATGGTTTATTAAGAATAAATTCTGATCGGTGTGCATGACTGAAGTAGATCAGGATTTAAAAACACAGTATTTTCTGTATTGAAATGTATGTTTACAGGCCAACAAGCAGTTTATTTCTATCAGGGATCATGCTTGAATAATAACATACCATGAAGCTTTAGCACAATCCTAGTGTCCCTATATATTATAAACTAAAACTACAAGAATGATATTATTGTTGGTATATCTAGGTGATCCGAGAGCTGAAAAAAAATGAGCTAGCTTAGCAGTTTGTTCATATTTGTGGATTTCAGATAGACTCTGCAATGTACTAACAGGTGCATACATGAAGGTATATTTTCCTTCATACCATAGCTGTTGTAACAGTGATGTATACAATAATTTAGCTTTTGTAAGATACTGATGCACTGTGGACATTTCCTGCTGAAAGTCTGGAAGGAAGCACCCCTTGGGCATTATTTTCATCCATAATTTCTACTATGAAATATATGGAAAACTCTAGAGGTGATCAATAACTGTCTTTTTGCTTTTTCTCCACAACAACTCTTCCATTCCTCTGCCTCATCTCTCTTTTAGTAACTTGTCTTCCAGATGCTAAATCCATAATATATGTGCTTGAATAAATAGCTGATATTATGAGTTTAATGGAATTAGTTTCCTAAAAGCACAGCTTGAAACAAATTAGTTTGGTTTTCCACATTTAATTCTGGATTTGTGTTTCCCTTACAAAGACTGTATGAATGAATAACTCATTTCAGTCTCTTGCTCTCTCTTGCTCAGCTCCTGCCAGGATTTTGACATTCAGTGGCACGGTGACAACTCCCTGGATGAAAGACATTGTCCTCCCTTGCAAAGCTGTGGGAGACCCATCTCCAACAGTCAAATGGATGAAAGATAGGTAACCAGCAACTAAATGTATAGCTCAAATGAAGCCCATTTGTTTAAAATCCTGAGGGTTGCAATGTGGATGATCCTGGATAACTGACAGGAAGGAGGAGGGTTGTTTGCAGGATCTGTACACCATCACAGTAGGTGAGGAGTTCAGAAATTCCTTGAAATAAAACTAATTGGCTTTGGTGATTAGAAGGTATCAAAAGGGAGGAAAGGTTATGAAGAAGAGATAAAGGTAAACGTTCAAAACAGAATAACTAGGAGCCTTTTCTGGTTTTACTTCAGGTACACCGAATAGTTTTAGTCTGAGAAAGAAAAATGTCTGATGCATTGAATTGTACTGTGGAGTGCAGTGTACATGTCTTGCACATATCTTATTTTCCACTTTTCTGTTTTGATCTTTAGTTTCACAGTTTGACAATCACTTGGAAACACATATGGACAATAATTTCCATCCAAGCAGTGTGTAAACAGTGATACTGCAGTGCTGTGAAACCATCTTGTGCATTGATACAAATATTTTATAAGGATGGACTTTGTAGCCATGAACTGTATTTTACTCTTATTTTGGCACATTTATGAAAAAGTGAATAGTTAAGGGAGTGAATTTCCATTTTCACACAAAAAGGGGACAGTATACTTGTTTTCTTTGAGCAAATGACAGATGTTTCCCAACAGAAAATATTCCTTTGCTTTCTTTATTAAAGATAATAGTAGCCACCCCCTTTCTCTTCCTTTCCATTCTTAATTGCTTAAAAAAAAATCCTATTCTGAGTGATTTTGATTGTAATTTCTTTAATGTATGCACTTTGTTTCCTGTGAGGTAGTAACGGGACACCCAGTCTAGTGATGATTGATGGGCGAAGAAGCATCTTTAGCAACGGCAGCTTTGTCATCCGTACTGTGAAAGCAGAAGACTCTGGATACTACAGTTGCGTGGCCAGTAACAACTGGGGATCAGATGAAATAATTTTGAATTTGCAGGTACAAGGTATGACTATTGGATCTATGTCATTATTGTTCTCACTACTATTAACTGCTATGTGCTGGTAATGCATAGGTATGTCTGTTTGCAGGTGTATGTAAAACATTAGTATTAATGTGAATTAATGTAAATTTCATTCTTTCAGATTAATATATAAAATATTATTAAGGTCATTTTGACTCAGCCATCAACATTTCATGATACACCAAAATTTTTGCTTTTGGTGGAACAATTCACACACTTGCAGCTAATTGTCCACATAAGCTTTTGCAGGATTGACAACTGAGTGTTTGCATTCTGTTATCTTCTAGTTCTTGACACAGAAAATATTTACTTATGCATTCTCCTTACAAATATTACATGTATCATTTAAATACTGCAAAATTCAGAAAGAGCTGAAGGCCTTTAGCTTCTGAAAAGCTATCAACAGACATATGTTTTTGCACTGAGACTTTGGACAAAGACTTCATGGTGCAAGATAAGAATTTTATTGATGGTGAATACAAGGAAGCATATCAAATGAAACATCAGTACACCTTCAATTAGTGGATATTACCAGCTACTTTTTATATGCATGTTGAGATGTCAATAATGTATCCATTATAATGTTGATATGTATAAAAGCAAAACCAGTATAGGACTACACATTAACAATAATGTGAAGCAGAGCATGTTTATTCACACACCAAGAGTTCACTGTGCAGGAGATTTCATTGCTCACTTACACTCAAGTAGATCCTAAGAGTGCTTCAACTGACTTCAAGATCTTGTACCATAGGGAAGCAAATAACTGCATTGGGAGTATGGGCCATGCTGTGGTCAGTCACTCTCCTGTTCTTTGATATGAAACTTCTTGTACAAACGTATGAGAACACAGAAAAAAATTGTTTCAACTGCAGTCTAACTCTGTATAAACCATTCCACTAAGCCTTGAAACAAATGCTATAGTGTAGATTAACATACCCACTGACCTGCAGTAACTGAAAGCAAATCAATATTACTTTCTTGAGGGACAGAGAAAGACTGGCATTTAATATGTGGGACCACCATCTTTTGTAGGAAGGGTGAAGCTGTAATGAAAAGATTTACAATAAATTTTTCACAGTGTAGTGTATGCAGTCTTTCTACACCGAATCGATTCGGTCAAAATAATGGAACAAATCCATCTCGCATGGGGAATTTTCCTTTAGAGTATAAACTGTTTTTTTTGTTGTTTGTTTTCTTCAGCACTGCTTATCCCTGTGAAGACAGTAAAATCAACTTCTCTTTGAACTAGTCCATTGCTGTAAACCAGCAGCCTCCACTTCATAGCAGAACTCATTATTTTGCAATCTGATGACTATACATGAACTGCAGCAGTGAGCTTTTTCTGGAGTTTCACTCTGCAGGTAGAGCTACCCATTAAATACAGGCAAAGCAGGTAACATCCTCTGCTGACATGACAGAGCATTTGTGATTTCTGTCCTGCCTTGCTTATTATATGAGCTAGTGTCTGTTGAGCTGTAACTATGGCAGGGAAATGGCATTTTTTGCCAGCAGCAGTCACTGACACCACCAGTCCCTTCCCATGATTGCAGTAGCAGTGGGATGGGTGACTGCCTCGTCATCTCTCCTGCCTTGCTTTCCATCCTAGCTTTGGTGTTGTTTCTCAGATCCTTCTCATGACAGACACTATCCATGCTCCTTGTTCCTGAAGCAGCAAAGCTCAATTTTATCTATGTTTCTGAAGAGCTTGGAGTCTTTGATAACACTTGTTCAGAAAACAATCTGTAAAATGAGCCAGAAACAGTGCTGCTATAAATGACCAGAGAAATACAATGTATTTGAAACAGGAATTTCTCTTTCAATTTCTGAACTTACAACTGCAGATGTAAAACACTTGGGTGAAGTGTTAGTAAATATTTATCCTTCAGGGTGCTAATAAATATTCATCTATCTCTTAGAAGTTCACCTGCCATTCTTCTCTATTTTAGTAAACACTATCCTCCACAACCTTAATGCTTTTGTATCATGGTTCTGGTTACCTCACTTGTATGACAGGACTAGCTAAATTAGTCAGGTAGAAGTCTCCAACTTCAGTTGGAGCTCCAAGCTATAGTTAGGGTATGATGATACTGGCTCAAAATGGATTTTGTCAAGAAAGCTGGCTACTTTGACAATTTCTGCCCTGAGCATTGAGCTCTGGAAACAGAGACACCATATGCTGGTGCAATTTGGGGTTAGTTAAGCTGCACCTAAACTGTCCTCATTACCAGTCCTTTTTCCACCTCTAATTCCCTCTCCCAGTTCCCAGTTCCAGTTGTGTCTACCCTGGGTGAATTGTTGGGATACAGCATGGCTCCTTCTCTGCCCCTTCATGGAGGATTGTCTTCCAACTTAATCTGGACAGTAGGGAGTTTATAAAAAGACTGGAGACGGCCTATTTACAAAGGCCTGTAGTGAAAGGATGAGGGGTGATATTTTGAAATTAGAAAGGAGTGGATTTATATTAGAAATAAGGAGCAAGTTCTTTACCATGAGAGCGGTGGAGCACTGGAACATGTTGCCCAGGGAGGTGGTTGAGGCCCCATTCCTGGAAACATGCAAGGTAGGGCTGGACGAGGCTCTGAGCAACCTGCTCTAGTTGAGGATGTCCCTGCTCTCAGCAGGGGGGTTGAACTAGGTGACCTCTAGAGATCCCTTCCAACCCAGACATTTCTATTTCTATGTTGGCAAAGGATGGGAGATGAGACCCCCATCTTATTCCTCTACTCAGTCAGGAGATGATGGTCCTGGGAACTGTGCAGTTTTTAAGTCCCACAGTTTGGACATGTTTATGAAGAGCAGCAGAACTGAAGTGATTCCAGATTTCTTCAGCCTTTGCTGATAGAGTTGTGCTGTCTTTATGCTAACAGCCTCAGTGAGTAGATGGTGTGATCTGGAAGATGTATGGATCTGCCTCAAGTCACAGATCTAACAATGCTACCCCATTAACAGCCACAGTTTTACTGTCAGAAACTCTTACACACTTTTTAAAAACTTTTATAATAATAGCCTTCAAATGCATACATGAGTGAGGAACCATTTGCAGCAGGATGTCTGTTTCCCACCACTAAAAATCCAGCTTCTCCTTAAAACAGACATGAAAAATAATGGCTGCATAGCTCATATGCCATTTAAATCTGACAGGACAGATAAAAAAAAAAATAATCAAAGAAAAGCAAGGGTTAAGAACTGAAAGACAGAATTATCTAGAAAATTTAATATAAAAAATGAGTGCTTGTCTGCTCTTGTCTTAACCAAAGATGTCAGCTAAACAGACACTTTGACAGAAATAATTTGCATTTTTTGCAACTCAAAACAGTTATTTGATAAATGACTGTTAGAAGGGATTAGATCACATCTAATAATTTGAATCTATTTTCTATTTTTAACTCTTTCCCATCTAGTTCCACCAGACCAGCCAAGACTCACTGTATCCAAAACTACATCTTCTTCTATCACCCTTTCTTGGATACCTGGAGACAATGGTGGCAGTTCTATCCGAGGTAACATAACTTAGGTTAATTGCAACTTCTTACTAAATTATCATATGTTGACAGGATTAGTATATAATTATGAATGGCTACAAAAAATGAAAAACAAAGCAATCTGTATTGCTGTCAGTGCTTAATGTGCACTATTGTCATGATAACAGCTTTCAGTAAATTGCAGTTTCTCTTTGTGGTAATTTAATCACAGATTTAATCACTTTCCTCCAGCATACCCTTAGCTGTTATGACACTCTTTTTGATTTTCCAGATATGTAATCTCTAACCATTCATTTTTGAGGGGCCGGGTTCATCATCTGGTCTTTGTTGCTGATTGGAGGGTATTTAGAAATGTCTATCCCTTTCTTTTCCATTTAAAATAATCATAAAAAATAGTATTTGAGCTGTTGTAAGGGTAGGCAAAATGTATTGTCCGGTATCTTTTAGTCAGGGGAGAGCTGTATGTCTTCCTGTGCATGGGATTTTTCTAGTTTTGTTAGGTCTTTAAAATGACTTGTCATATTACCTGCAGAATTTGTTGCTTTTGTCTGGCTTATCATTGCCATCTGTGCTTTTCCTCCAGGTTATATTTTGCAGTACTCAGAAGATAATAGTGAGCAGTGGGGTAGTTTTCCAATTAGCCCTAGTGAGAGGTCTTACCGTTTAGAAACATTGAAGTGTGGGACTTGGTACAAGTTTACTTTAACTGCGCAGAATGGCGTGGGGCCAGGACGTATCAGTGAGATCATTGAGGCCAAAACTCTTGGAAAAGGTATGTTGATTTCTGTCCCCTTTGCTCACCTAAAGCTCTTGCATTGTGCTGTAGAACTTGGTTTGATGAAAAGACAGACTTGGATATTTTGATACTATTTGATTTGGAAACATTTCCTATTGTGGAACATCCTTCTTGATGTTCTATATTTATTTGTCTTTTTTTTTTCCTAGATATTTAAGAAGAGGGTGTCTCCACTATGACAGTCTATAGCAATTCCAACTACTGTTATTCCCATGCAGAAATTGTTTCTTCCCTTCTTGTAAAATTCAGGGGCTTATTTGTCTAGATGTTGAAGGAAGATGGGGAGTATGTTTAAATGCATAGGATGGGGAGTATGTTTAAATGCATAGGAAATAGAGAAAACGTCATATTTCTGCTCCAAGGTGGTATTACACGAGCCATACAAGTAGCATCCTTTGAACAGGATAAGTGTAAAATACAAAGGAAAGTTTTGCATAAAGCTTTGCAAAGCAAAACAGCCAAAATTTGTGGAATGCTTAGCTGACTCAGTATTGGTTCCCTTGGTCCTGGTTGCTAAGCATAGTTCTACATAGCAAATATACATCAGAATCATAAGCAATTTTGGCAACAGACCCACTTAAAGAGGCAATTCAGAGAGGCTTAAGTCAACAAAGTGCAGTAGCTTTGCATAATGCTCTAAAGATCACCTCATCTTGCATCTTGTCACAGACTGTAAGAAATACTCTCACTTAGGAGCATTCTCATGATAAAGATGATTTATTTTGAAATATATGTCTGCCTTTCTCTATGCTTTCCATCACACCTGTGTTGTTGCAGATCTTCCAACTATCAGAGCAAGGTGGACATTTCATTTGACACTCAGTGGCATAGCGAAGACCTGGTATGCAGTAGATCAGCTGCATACATGCTGAGATTATTGGTGGTCAGGGAAAATGTTCTGCTGAACTTAGAAAGGGACACTTAGAGAAGTAGAAGTTGACTGTTCTTATTTTCATTGCATGAAATATAAGGTTTACATGTGCTTCAAAGAACATCTAGATGATTCACAAGAAAACAGATCTACCAATCTTTTGAGTTTCTCTGGGAGATCATATATATTCCTGGAAACTACCTGTGTTACATTTATAGATTGAAATGGGTACTGTGTGATTTAGAATTATGAGATCATTCTCATTCATGTGCAATCTCCAGAAGCATCTGTATCAAAAGCTATTATCACAGCCAATAGAAAAAGTTCATCAGTTTCATTTAGATTCCAATAGAATTCAGAAAAGAGAGTACATTTTGGTACATCTCATCAAAACACAAGAATGGCAAAAAGACCACCATTGGATAAGTTAATGCTTTATTATGTAGAATAAAATAGCACATTATAGGTCTTTTTCATCACATTAGTTATAACTTCCAATAATAAAAACAGTGTTTCTTTCAAGCAGTTAACAATAATATTCTTAAGTAGGCTACAGCAGTGTTTAATATAAATGACATTTATTGATGGTCTGTCTTGTCCACCTACTGTTATTATTTCAATTCTAAGCTGCCATCTTTACTGTCATTACTCTTCTATTATGTAGAAATGTTAAATAAACTTTAATCCACAGAAGGCAACATTTTATCTGAAAGCAGGACAAGTAAATAGAAATGTCAACCCCTTTCTGAATAGAACCATCATAACATGGAAATGCAAAATTCAAAGTATTTATTATTTTCAAATAGATCATGTGCAAAATCAACATATTAATATTTTTAACATTTTGATTTTTACTTTCAAGTTCTTCCACAAATGCAAGCCTCTATACTCTCTCTTAAAAAAGGGTTCAATTCCACTAAAAAAGAAGACTAAGGCACCAACTGACAATTTTCAGGTGTATTTGGTTTTTATCATATTTCTACATGGTGTTCTGAAACTTGTCTTTTTTGCATAGCAGTGAGCATGGACATTTACTGATGTGATGTGTGAGTACTAGATTTACAAGTTTGGTTTTGCCAGTCCATGCAAACTGTCAGGTCAAGTCCATGCAGAGACATATTGATGCTTTTTTCCACAGTGGATTTGAAAATGTAGCTTTGTGAGACTGGTGTGAAAAAAACATTTAAGAAGCAGCAGAAAAACAAGTTGAATGTATAGATACTGAGTTTAAGATAATGTTATGATTCTCCTATAAATAACTCTCTTAACTTTATATTTTTGCATACCTTATCTGAAATGCTTAGGCATTTCATCTGAAATACATTTCTGCTTCTAGAGCCACAGTTTTCAAAGGAACAAGAGCTCTTTGCTAGTATAAACACCACAAGAGTGAGACTGAACCTGATAGGCTGGAATGACGGTGGCTGCCCCATCACCTCCTTCACCCTGGAGTACCGGCCATTTGGGACAACAGTCTGGACGACCGCACAGCGGACATCCCTGTCAAAGTCCTACATACTGTATGACCTCCAGGAGGCAACTTGGTATGAATTGCAAATGAGAGTGTGCAACAGTGCTGGCTGTGCAGAGAAACAAGCCAAATTTGCAACACTCAATTATGATGGCAGTAAGTATATTTTTTTTATTTACATGTCTGAGACACTGTTTTTACTCTAGCCCCTTCTGTGTTTTGGGTTTTTTTTTAGTTTGTCCTTTTTTTTTTCCTTCATAAAACCCTTTTTGAATCTGCTAGCCATGATGACAGAGAGGTAACATTCTCAAAGAAGTAAATTGACCACTAATTTCATGACAATGGGCTGCCAGGTAGGAAAGAGGAATTGTTTATTTGGCCTTACTGAGGATAAGCTCCATCATCAAAGTCAATCAACCATAAGACACATAACTGTAGAAATCTGGGTTTCATTAGTTCCAGTGGTCACAGAAATACTTGCTAACATTTCATACATCTCTTCCGTGAAATTTTTGTCTCCCATACAATTGGTTCCTGCAGCCATTCATGGTGGTGACTGGCCTCATTGCTATTCCATGCACTGTCCTTGTGACACAGCTCAAAACCATTATGTGATGCAACAGAGCAGCTAACCAGCTTGTCTCCCAGGAAAGCCTCTGGACAACATCCTCCTACAAGGGCAAAGCAATGGCAGTGCTATTATCCCTATTTACAGACAGGAGACAGTGAAACTAATGGCTGTGACAGATGGCTCTGTAATGCCCAACAGCAGGGCACAGGGGATGAAGGAATTGTTGCATCCTGCCCTTCTGCCAGGGGTTACTGCTCACCCTGCAAAAGCCAGAGCAAGAGTGCAAGAGCAAACATGCCAATTTGTCAGTCACTCTGGCTCATATCCTGGTATGCTTATTGAAAGTGATGGTAACACATGTGTGCTTCTGCTGTCTCTATGGTGGGAAATGCCTGTGTTGCTGGCAAAAAGTCAGTACAGATGGCTCCAGATAGCAATCTCTTGGACTGATCTAGTGTGAATTTCCATAACTTTTCTGGAGATGTCCAGTGTAAGATATTGTGATGTTGCCAGGCATATTGTACTGCGTTGTGCAACCACTTGGCGACATCTGTACTGATAAATTAAACAACAGGACTAGTGACCAAGTTCAAACAAGGACTGATAATTGTCCAGTCACAGCACCAAATTGCTAATCATTCATAACAATAACACATCTTGTCACCACAGTTTTGTCCCACACAAACCAGCACCCTCCAGGACAATACCCATGTATGGCTCACAGAAGAGTGAAAAACAGGGACCATTCCCAGTCAGAAGTGAGAAGCATGAATCAGGCAGGGTTTAAACGCCATCATCCTACACATCCTTTAATGCTACCTCAGTCTTTGGACTAGCTACTCATCAGTTCTTGATGATAATTAGTGACACATGATCTCACACCTCACACTTTTGTGAATAGCATGTCTTCATGTTTCTCTGAGAAAATAACATTTTGGTAAGCTGCCACACAGTCCTGATGTTATTTCAGACATTCTGTAAAGATTAAGAGAAAGTTTTTTATCTCAGCCCTTTTAGAGGCTTACAGGAAACCAAGACCCAAGTACTTATTACACAAATGCTACCAGGTCTTGCCAGGTAGACTTAGAACCTGCTTTACTGAGCAGTATAGTTGTTATCCAAAATAACTGCTTCAAGCATTATGAGTTAACTTCTCACTTTATTCATCCTATCCTCTTTCTTTCCAGTATCTTTCTACAGGCAGCATCCAACTTTCTGTGATCTTTTTTTTTACATCCACAGTTATTTTTACATAGATATGACCAGTACAAATGGTATTGTCATACCTTAAAATGAGATTCTAGGAAATTGTAGGTCCAAAGCCTTAAATTCCCACTAACCGCAGTGAAGTCAAATGTATTCTTACAATGAACTGTTTTGAAATGTCAGACTGCTTTTTTCATTAGGTGATAACAGTTGGTTTCACACACTGTGACCTGCACACCACTTGATTTTGTGTGTTACTGTATGGCACCTTTAAAATTGAAAAAATAAAGCCATAAAAAATATTTGTAGCATTTATTTGTACATTTATTTGGCCACTGCTTCTGGTCAGCTAGAAAATTTCTCATTTATGGTATTGATGATTTTGTTTGTCAAGCATGCTTTGTCAGGGCTATATTGTGCCTTAGAGAGGCAGCATGATCTCAAATGCTGACCACAAGCTTGAGAGAGACAAAAACATGGATGAAAAGGCAAATTTCAGTTTTCAAATTTTCTGACTTTGTTGCATTTGATGCAGAACTAAAATGATAAACTGATTATTATTATCATTATTGAAAATTAAGGTAGTCTATTCCCACATAAGAGATTTCATAGAATTATTTCAGTGGTTCTAAAGCAAAAGTCCCTACAGAGTCCTGGCTCCCCATTCATTTGTTTCTTGATAAGCTGCATAGGCTTAAGGTGCTTCAGAGTTGGAAAATAATGTCTCATTAGAAAACATCATTTTCTGTCAATACGTTATGCAGGATGTTTTGCTTTCATAGTGAATTTTTCACTTACAGAAACCATGCCAGTGGAAACTTCTTGTCCAGTTCCACTTTGGAGTGCTAACCCTTTCTCTACCATTGATTCATCTTCTGATGTGAGATTAGTCCCTTCCAGCTTCTATGGATCACAGCTGCCCCTAGGATAAAGCAGTTACAAGAATAGTACTTCAAACATTAGTTAACAGGTGTATGAAAGTTCTAGGATACCAAATGCTAAGAACAAGCTTAGCAGCTTTAGATGTCTTAAGATAAAGCTTTTGTAAACCTTGTAGAAAACCTTGAGTTACATGGTCTTTCAGTTTTTTCCTTGGGACTTCAGCAGTGGACTGTTATCTGTGATAGAGCTCTCAAGAAATATCAAGGCTAAGTATATCTTACCTTAAATCTTTTTATGGTGATCTAGGTGAAAAGGTTAATGACAGATCTATGCGTGACTTTTTGCTTTCCTTTCATAGATATTTCAGCTTACCATTTTCAGCTTACAGATTTTATGACCTTCATGGCCCTTGTTTTTCAGAACATTTGCACTCAATACTTGAGATATTTTTAGCAATGTGCTGCTGTAGTGTGTAGCACTGCAACAGAGCTTCCCAACTCAGAGATCAGCTACTCAGTAGCCCTGACATTAAATCAGATCAGCTTGGAAGTTGCTCTAAACTATGCTAATTGATTCTAGCCCACCAGGGGACTTGCTACTGTGAAAAACAGTTAGGACATAGGAAAATACTCAGTAGTCCTAGACTCATAAGGTGCAATGGGAAATGCTGGAAGGGCTGTAAACAGGGAGAAATGGAATCAGAGAGATTCAGATTACAACTTCTATGAAGCACCAGTAAAGCAGGCTACCAAAGGGCAATGGGTTAAATGACCTGAGTGTTTATTCCAAAAAGTGGAAAATTAGAAAAAGAGAGAAAATTGAGGGTAAGAACTTCAGTGGAACAGTAGGAAAATATTCAAAATGCAACTGGGAGAAAATAAATTTTCTGAAATACCTGATATAGGTTTAGATGCTTGTAGCTTTTCTGTTTATTTTCATCCCTTTAGGGAACTACTCTTCTCATTATAAGCAACTCAGATAGCTTTTCTGAAAAAACATGACTTGGAATTCTACATTTTCACTGTGATTATAGCACTCATATTGTGCTGCTTCATATCACTTTTTTTTTTCTCTCTCTGATACTGTCTGGTACATAATGAGATGTATCTATATCACTCAATGCAGCAATTAAAATGTAAAAAAAGGATGTGCCTGCTTTTTATCTCACCCTTATATCCTTGTAGCAAGTAAGTAGCCACTTTATGTTCAGTAGCTGGTTAAAACTGAATAGCTTCCATCAAAAGTCATCACAGTTCACAATACTTGTGTATTTTTACCCATTTCAAACAAATCTGCATTTTATAGCCTCATTTGTGGTTGCATTCAGCAGTTTAATAGTAATCAGGAAATGGGTGAGAAGTCTTCCATGACTAAACAGCCTTTCACAGAAAGTGCTGCATTCTTATCACGTCCTTTAGAAGTAAAGAAAAAAAGAATTGAAAAGTTCAGGTATTATATATCACCAAGAAGCCAGGTATATTCAAAATGCAAATATGTCCCAAAATGAAAAAGTGAGCTGCCTGCTGATGCCAGGAGTTGGTAGATTCATTTCCCTCATTTCACTCTCAAAATGTGATTCTTTCTATCCAGTGTTACTCTCCTGTTTTACTGATGAGTATAATGTCAGATACACTTTAACAAATTAGCATCAGGTTGACTATCTGAATTCTAGATCAATATCACTGCTGCACCCCTAAAGACATGATATAAGAATGTTTCTGTGCAAAGGCTTCATCTCTTGTATATAGCACAAAATGAACTTTGTCAAATACATTCCTACGCCCAGTAGAGGTTATGAGTATGTTGCAGCAGTGCTGTTTTCTCATAGTGAGGAATAATATACATAGGTAGTGATTCTGAGATCTCTTACAGCTTTGTAATGATTTAATATGACTTAAAATTAATTGTAGTATTTGACTGCATAATGGGCATGGTTTTCTTTCAGCAATGAATACCCTTCTTGATTTCTGATAATCTATTGAGTCTCTTCAGTCAGTATCTTTTTACTGTGTGACTGGTTACATGTGCATGGCCATTACACATGCAAATATAGCATCCACCCTGAATGTGAGAAATCCTTCTTAATGTTCTGCTTGCAGCTAAAGCATGTAACATGCCATATTCCCTAAGAGCTCTTTTGTCTTCATTAATAAGCATCTAATATCATGACACTGTTTCCAGGTACAATCCCTCCACTCATTAAGTCAGTTGTGCAAAGTGAGGAAGGGCTGGCAACCAACGAAGGGCTAAAGATGCTGGTGACCATTTCGTGTATCTTGGTTGGGGTCTTGCTGCTTTTTGTGATGCTACTGATCGTGCGGAGGAGGAGGAGAGAGCAGCGACTGAAGAGGCTACGAGGTAAGATGAGAACAGTCACATTTATTTCTCATATGCATAATCCCTGAACATGAAAGTACAAGTATGGCTGCACATGACCAAATTGTTCAATCCCCAGTTAGTATAATTTTCCCGCAATACATAATGGACATGAGACAAGCATATGTGTTTTGTACAGAATTTCCTTCATTTTCATTTGGTAGTAAGTTTCTAAAAAATGACTCATGTATCCATTATTATTTTGCATGGGGGAAAGGAAACTAATTCTCATGTGTTGTTTGCTTGTTTTCCTTTTTTTGTTGTTGTTGTTTCCCTTGTGAATGATCTCGATAAACTAAAATAATTTTTTTGAAGTGTAAAATCAGATGTTCTAAAGATGGGAAGATTTCAGTTTTCCAGCAGATTCAAACCATGATTCTTGAATTGTAAAATGAAAGTAGCCATGTGTTAGCAGTCTAGAAAACACAATCAGATATTCTCAAACTTGTTACCATGTCTTTTTCACTATGATGTGTTAGAAGTATTACAGTGACACTTCATTGTTCACTGACCTTTCATTGTGATTGATATGTACTTTCCTCTAATCCTTATTCAGATGTTTGCTATGTGAATAAGTTTTAGATCTGTGAGTTCATTCAAGTTTATCAGTCTTGTAGTATATACCTCTGGCTGAGCCACAGACAGGTTTTTGACCCTTTCATTCTGCCACTTCTGCACTTAACCCTATAAATTTTGCACTAGCACACAACGGTAGACCTTACCCTGAAGGATTTTGGGAAAAAGACTTACAAATCACACACCAAATAAATAGCAAATTGATTTATCTTCTGCAAAAATAAGTCTAATCATTTCCCAGAGCCATGAAACTGTTTAGTTATTTCTATTTTAACCAAAATATGATTGTGAGATATATTAAAACCAGGACTAACCCTGTGTTTCAATCCCACCTTAGCATCTACTCTTCTCTCTTTGGGGTCTTATATAGTCCCAACAAAATTTGGGATTTTTTGTTTTTTTTTTTTTTAAAGACAGATATACAGTGCTCCTAGGTATGGGCAGATTTGTAGATCAAAGAGGACAACTAACCTTATTGTTCATACACAGCTCTGCAGATCAGAGCATCTGGATGTTTTGGCTTGCATAATAACTTTCTCATTCAAAACGTTTGAAGTTATTTTCCTCTCTCTCTGCAGCTTTTTTTTTTTTTTTT
>VWZY01012665.1:74606-118757 GCA_013399075.1 Chloroceryle aenea | reverse complement strand
GGGGTTACTGTGGACAAAGTGTAGGACTTTGTTTGACATGGTTGAATGACCACAAGTCTGTATTGCTTGGCCTCAATTATTCCATCTCCTTAATTCATTTCATCAAGCTTCATTCAATTTTTTTTCACCATTTTACTCATTGACAAGATCAGATTGATAGGCCCTCAGTAATTCAGATTTTTTTGGTTCATTCTTTTTGAAGACTGATTCCATGCTAGCCATTTTCTATTCTTCTGGAGGTTACTTTATGTTCTGTAAAGTCTTACTGACAATTAGTATTGTTGTTTCAGAGAAACACTTATGAAGTTCTCTAAAAAAATTTTGTGTGCAAGTTTTTATGATCTCCTAACTGAAAAAAAAATTGCATTGCTTTAGTAGTTGTTGTGTTCAACTTTCACGTGAATTAGTTTTGAAATTGAAATCCTGTCTTTATCAGTTGATATATATCACCTGGTGGGGTTTCTTTGAGGCACAGGACTCATTTTTCTTAAATCATTATTCCATCATCAGCTTTCCTCTAGTCTACATCAGAAATAATAGTTTCCACAGTGGGACCTTCTAAAAGAATTTACACAAGTTAAAGATGTAAGTCTTGTTTTTGTTTGAACCTGCTTGACAAAGAGGAGTGAGAATTGAAGATTTATTTGCAGTACATTCTGCATGCAAACATTTCTATCTGTGCATATCATAATCAATTTACTCTTTGTTTTTGCATGCAGGGACAGGTTAGACATTGTCTTCCTCCTGCGTCATGCCCTGTATAATTTATTTCTCCAGCAGTACTCTGTTTAGAACGAAAACATAGTTTTTAGCAAAGTCCTGATTTTTACCCAGTTTCATAGTTCCACAGGTCAGGTCACAAGAAGGTCAACTGACTGCTGGAGTTCATGCAGCCATTCAATAGGTCATCTTATACTGTAACAGAAAAACCTGGAGACTTACCACTCTTTCTCCTTACAATTAACCTGGCTCTACTATTACCATAGACGTTTTCCCCTTGTTTTTAAATCCAACTCACCTTAACACAAGCAGAAAGTATCACTATGTTATGATAGTTCAGAAGTTGCAGCACATCATTAAAAAATGTATCACAGACTGATTTTGCAGGGGGCAAGCCAGATGTCTTAAGAGTTTTGAAGGCAGATGCCTCAGCAAACAGAACTGAGGGCTGTCACTGGATCAGTGCCTGTCAGCATTGTCATATGTCAAACCCATGGTGCGGAGCAGTTTGCCTTTTTCACTAAGTCATGGGGTGACACTTTGCTGGAGCAGGAAATTGCTCAGTTCATTCTGTCATTAATGGCCTCCCCGAGCCCTATTTTCCCCACCTGAAAGTTGGGAGATGGAACACAGATACTGACTCATTTCATGAAGCATTCTCAATTTGTCGATCAAAAGTGTAAAGTAGGAAATGCTCAATACAGTCTGTAGTCTATACTCATTGGTTTGTGAAAACAGTATTTCTCCTGCAGCAAGGGTTTTGGACATATTCTTGTCATATGCAGTTACTTTTAGGCTTCAGGGCTTGGCTTTGACAGATACATAAGATCTCTTGTCTTCTTGGGACATTTGATTTGGTCCAGTCCTGCACTAGCCTGTGTGCTCAATACAACCATCATTAACTCCAGCAATGCTGCTGACCACGGTTATAATCTACTTGAATAACTAGTACATTTAAACCCTGTTGATGAAGTTTTGGTGGGTTTTTTTCTGTAGTATGTCCTCATTCAGCTTTTGATGTGTAACATGATCTAAGATTCATCGAATACTAAAATGATATAACATGATCTTGCATGATGCCTCATGCTACTTTTGAATGAAGGTTCACAATCTCCTTTGCATCTCTTTGACCGAGAATAAGTATACATTAATGAGCATTTGAATATGTACCACATACATTTAATGGTGAAAACATAACATTTTTTCCAGATGCACCTAAGAATATATGAAGGAGGTGTTTGCTATTTAATCCTGGCAAACAAATCTAAAAAGCAAACTGAACAGCACTGGGACAAGCAACGTTAAACTTTGTCCTTTCAGATTTTTTAAGTTGTGAATTACTTGCACAAGTATTCATAGTCTTCACTTAAGGAGACAACAACTGCTTCACAAAAGCTGCTAGCTGAATGAAAACAGTATTTGCATATTAAATCACCCGTATTATATGTGCCAGAGGGAGAATGTGTGCATAGTCTCTTCATGATCCTAGTGCTGGTAGAATAATAAGAAGCATCATAAAGTTTGCTGGGAAAAAAAAAGACAACTTGAAACCAAAGCTTTTTTCTGTTGCGTTGGTTTGTTTGTTTGTTTGTTTTTGTGGTGGTGGTGGTGGGTTTTTATATATATATATATATAACCTCCAAAAGAATTGAGTCCCTTCCTGGGTTCTTACAAGTCAGTAGAAAGAACTACCTTTGGTGTCATTTGGGAACAGCTGCAGTGGTAGTTTGGTTTATGACTGATGATAAAGACATTGTCACATGTTGTGTAGGACCACTTATAAGAGTGTTAATAGTAAAAGGCAATCCCAAACCAAGTGAAAAATAGCAAGTCTGAGTGGCTAAACAGAGCACTGTTTGGATTAGGGGGGACAACTCAGATGAAGGGTCTTTCCCTACACCAGAGATCTTCCATGTTTTGTGCTGTAAAGGGATAGAGGAAGATTTAAAATGAAGGAGTGGAGCAAACAGACCTAGAGGAAGCACAGAATTTCATCATCTCAAGTAATGAATAAATAAGGAATAGACAGTCAAGCTGGCACAGTGTCACGGAAACAGCATATAGAAAGTGGATAGAAGGGGCTTTGTTGAGCTTTTTTTATTAATAGAAAAGAGCCTTTTGTCCATTCCTTTTGAAAATTAATATTAATATAGCCAAAACAATGCATTAAGATGGTGGTTTTGTTTCTGGCTACATTTTCTGAATTTTAAAGGTAGGATATTTAATAGCATCACAAGCAAGGAAATTGTTATAGATGTATTAGACTCAGACGATTATTAAGGAATATAAAAGGTGAGATGGAGAAAACAAAGATCAGTTCAGAAAATGTCTTGGCAGGTGCTGGTAGATTTACAAGCAGTAGATAAAAAAAAGAAATTTAGAGTTTCATGTAATAGAACAGTAGCTTGAAGACTTGGATTTGTTTTCTTCTGAGATTTGCTTCTCTTGGTTGCACAAAAGGCTGCTGTGGGGTATACTTAAGGACTCTGGAGTCAGCATTTTAAAGTGAGTTTGTATAGTGGCAGACTGCAGGAGAACAAAGCATAGCTGTCTGGTTTTGCTGAATAATACTACAGAAATTATTCTATTATGTTGATTAAGTTTTAGAGAAAGCTACCTGAAGAACACTGAGTTCAGCTGTGTCTTTCGATATAATAAGTACCAGAATAATCATATCCCTACAGGACCTTTTGATAATAATAACAGCAGTGGCAACAATGGGAGGAATATTTCTCTTTCAGCAGCACCTCATTTTGCAGGGATGATCCATTAGAGAGTTGTGTATAGACTGGTTTGTGTATAGACTGGTTTGTGTATAGACTGTTCTCTGAAGACCCCGTAGTAGTTTTGAATTATTGCAGGTGGAAAAACATTCATATCTGCGAGCAACTAAACAAGTTGACTTCTTGGAAACGTCCCATGCTCAGACAATTTTGGTTTGGATATGGCAGGTTGGCAACTGCTCATCCATCTTGAGTTTAGCTCCTGCCCATAGATGGATGTCAGCATTTCTGTCTTCTTGCCTTTTCTTCCTTCCTCACCTATTCACTTGCTAACCGTGGCATAAAGGAATAGAGAACCTTGTTACTTGTTAAACTGTTCTTACTTCTAATAAGTTTGTGGTTTGTTTTTTTTTGTCGTTAAGCCAATGCTAGCTTGTACTTCTCTAAGCATCTTTGGTGCTACTGAGGAAGAAACAGGGTTGTCTGGGGCAGAAATGCAGTTTCAGCAAAAGTATGGACTTTTAGACATAATTTTACTCTCTTACTCTTGCCACTAATCTGAGAAACAGCAGTGGTCTTACACATGGCTGATTCAAATCACTTCCTAATAATCCATCTATCAAATTGGTTTTCATCTGTGATGACATTTCTTCTGTTTTCTTCTAGATGCAAAGAGTTTGGCTGAAATGCTTATGAGGTAAGAATAGATTTAATTTTTTAAAACGAAAAAATGTGTCAACTGTGGCATCATATTTAAAAGAAGTAAACCTTCTCTTCCTAAATCCTTTTTTAAAAACACATCATTTGACTGTTTTCTAAGAACTAGAACATATTGTCAGTTAGAAATCTGAGAAAAAAGACATTTGTGGACAGTATCTGTAAGGGAATACAATAGTAAAAAACTGAGAACTCTTGTGTTAGTAGGTTAAATTATAGAAGCTATGTAGGTGTATTTGGACATTTTTCCAATCAAAACCACATTCTCATAATATATACCAAAGTAATTTCTGTTCAGGGATCATCTAATTGAAGGCAGTAAGTGACTGGAGGCAAATATTTCTAAATTTTACAGTTTTATTTACGTAAATCACTATTGCTATCTGCTTATACCCAAAGGTATAGAGAACAGGTAGATCCACTTATTATTTTGCAGTTCTGTTCCATGAGCTTAGCATCCAGAAATCCAATTCAGTTGTTGAATTGCAATAGAATGACTATTCTAGCACCACAATTCTTTCAAAGATGGAAATTTCGTATCTTCAGTGTTTATTGTTTTGTCTTCAGAGAATATTGAACTTTAAAACTGCTGCATACATTTGAAAATGGAATCACCAAGGGATTATTTTTAAGTTCAAATGTGTTTTGGTTTGTTAGAAAATCTTTTTATTTTTAAGTAACAAATTTGAGAATGTTGTAGATATTTTACCAAATGAACTGTAGTGTAAAATTCCTTACCTGTGATAAACTTAACCTGATACTGTAAGAATTTACTTACCAAAGACACAGTGACAGATGGTTTTAGTGTAAACTCACCTCTATGCCATCAGTCTGCAAATACATCTGAATAGTACCACTGATGTTAACAAGACTGGTCATGCAGGTCAGGTCATATCCTTCCTACCTGTCAGTTAGAAACCCCTGATAGCATCAGAATGCAGGTTTAAACCACTTCAGGAAAACATGTTCTGGTATTTTTTGATGTTAAACAGCACAGATTAGCATATGCAGCATTTGTTCCCACCAAAACCTGGCTGAAACACCTGATTGAAGATATTCAGTCCCAGTGACAACCACACATAAGAGCTCCAAAGAACTGGTAAACTCTGCCTTAACCCTGGTTAGCTTCACCAGGGCAGTAAGGTCATTGTAGAATCATACTCCACTGTCACCTAGAAAACTTTATCAAACTGCTAATGTAAGGGCTCAGTTTTGACCCATTTTTCCACTGTCAATGCTGATCTTCAAATTAAAAGAACTTTTGCCTTTCCATCCGATGCATTCAGAGAGCAGTCAGGTCCACCTTTAGTTCAGAGATGGTTTTCTCAGTAACTCATCTGCCACTGTTTCTTTTTGCATTTCCTTTGTCCATCATTGAAATACAATCACCAAGACAATTTCTCCTATCTCATTTATTAACAAATAATCTTGTTTCTATTAAATATCCATATTTTATATTTCTCTTTTAAAAGTGTGAACAAAGGCCAATGACTATTAGAACAGGACTTTAGATGAAGCAGGGATTATAGACCTACCTTTGCAGACGCATTATAACTTGGAGCTCTCAAAGTGGTGCTGTTTTGGGGAACATGTCTTCTACAGGCTAAATGCTTGTTTGTGATAAATCTGTGGAATACCTCCAGCTGGAAACTGAGCTACCCACTATCACTAGATGTTCCTGAAAATTTAGCATGTTAATAATCAAAGGGTGATAATCCATCTCCAAAGCAATAGTCACATATTATAAAGCTTCTGATATTTTAGATTTCACTAAAATCTGCTATGATACAAATATCAAGAAAGAGGATGTGACATGGGTTGTGCCTTGCTGTTTAAGTATTAGACAGAGAGCAGAAAAGATTGTTCCCTGCTTGGTAGGAAGGTGTGAAAGATGAAGAGAGCTTTATGAATCTTTCCCTTTGGGATTTTTATGAGTATGTGTAGAGAGGATTAAGAACGGAGCTTTAGTCTTTGCTTTGAAAGGTGCTGGCTTTGTCTTTGTAAGTCAAATGTCTGGGGAGCAGGATAAGCCCCAGAAGTTAGCAGTTTAAAGGGAGCTGCAAAACTTGTGGCTGATACCTTAAACTCACAAATAAGAAGCCCTGCTTCTGTACAATCACATCTTTTTAGTGTTTGTTTTCGGTAAAAGCATTACTCCAGACAACTTCTTTGTAATTATCCTGTGAATCAGTATAGCAACTGACTGAGCTTTCTAATTTTGAACAGAGGGTGAGTAGTCTTTTTGCCCCTAATATTGCTTAAAAGATTTAGTTTCCATGTTTTTACAACAACCAGCTTATACATCAGGAAACTGAGGCAGCCTGATGCTCTGCCAAGGACCCAGAATGACTTTGAGTTTACAAAGCACCAAAGTTAATCCCTTTGCATAGCTAGCTTGATAGGTTTAACCTTCTCCTGTACATACAGATATTTTCAATCACTCAAGTGAGTATTTTTTTATTAAAGTTCCAGAGAGATTATTTAAAAGTGGGTATTAATTTAACTATGTACATTCTTTCAAACTACCTTAAGCCTTGTACTTCCTCTGGAAAAAAGCCCAGGCTGTATCCACAGGCTGTACAACAAAAGCTGTACTTAGTCAGGCCCAAAGGACCACATGCCCAAATGTCTGCGGTACATAATGGCCAAAAGCAGATACCTTCTTAGAGTAAAAAACTAGAGCAAACGCTTAGTGACTTGTTCCTTAGACAGGCTCCCAGCCTCTAACCATTTGGAGCTCAGAAATTCATTGAACCAAAGGGAATGAATTGTATTATACACAGATCCTTACAAGGTGTGACAAGTAAAGAGTAGCCATAGCACATATTTAAGTTTAGGAATTTTCTATCTGCAAGTCAAGAAAAATACAGGTAGACATGTTTCCACCCCTTGAAGATTTAATCACTGGACTCTTCATTCAGGAGACTGTTAAAACACTCTGATACCTGAATTTTCCTAGGTTAGAAAATACTTGCTCACCGATATTCAAAAGTGCAATACTAAAAATCTTTGCCTCACTGCCAAGTGCTGGGGGCACTTAATTGGTACTGGTATTTTAGGGTTTTATAACCTGAAAGTTGAGCTATTATTGTCTACAGAAAATAACTCAAAATTCCTTGAGACAAAAGAGATAGCATGTTAATCAGCAGCAACCTGCTTGTTACTGCCAATTGCCTGTTCTGTGTTTGGAGACTCCATGTCATTGTTCTGCTGCATATAGGAGAATAAATTAGACCAATAAGGAGGAGGAAAGAGATCACACAAAATTAGGCACAACTCTCTAGCATAGTAGGGAATTTTCCTGAATATAGAGAGGCCTAAGTTCTAGTTCTGGCTTGAACGACCTTCTACATATTTTTCATAAAGCTATCCCTGGAGCCAAGAAAGATTCAGAAATCTCTCACAGGAGTTGAGCAATATAACAGCAAACCTGGGGAACTGTTTCCCTGCTCCCTGCAGTCCAAACAATACTCTCTGTGCAGTTGAGTACTTTACAGTAGTACGAATACAGAGTGTTCATACTGCTGAAGTGCTTCTAGCTCTCACTGAGATTCTGGGGTCTGCATTCTTTGAGGAAGTCTGATTTGATCTGAACAGTCTGTATCGATGGGCCAAGGCCAACGGTATGAGGTTCAACAAGGCCAAGTGCTGGGTCCTGCACTTGGGTCACAACAACCCCCTGCAATGCTACAGGCTTGGGTAAGATTGCCTGGAAAGCTGCCCAGCAAAAAGGACCTGGGGATGTTAGTCAGAAGACAGCTAAATATGAGGCAGCAGTGTGCCCAGGTTGCCACGAAAGCCAACAGCACCCTGGCTCGTATCAGAAAAAGTGTGACCAACAGGACTAGGAAAGTAATTGTTCCACTGTACTTAGAACTGGTGAGGCTGCACCTTGAGTACTGTGTTCAGTTTTGGACCTCTTACTACAGGAAAGATGTTGAGATGCTGCNGTGAGGAGCAGCTGAGAGACCTGGGGTTGTTCAGCCTGGAGAAAAGAAGGTTCAGAGGAGACCTTATTTTTCTCTACAACTAGCTGAAAGGTGGCAGAGGTTGGCCTCTTATCCCAAGTGATAGGACAGGAGGAAATGGCCTCAAGTGGCACTAGGGAAAGTTTAAATAGGACATTAGACAAAAATTCTCTGTTAAAAGGGTTGTTAAGCACTGGAACAGGCTGCCCAGGGAAGTGGTTAAATCATCATCTCTGAGGTATTTAAAAGACATGTAGGTGTGGTGCTTAGGGACATGGTTTAGTGGTGGAGTTGGCCATACTGGGTTTACAGTTGGACTTGATCATAAAGGTCTTTTACAACCTAAACAATTCTATGATTCTATTATTTGCTCCCTTTGTCTTACATATCCCTGGTGAGTTGAGGAGGTGTGCAATGACACATTTATTAGAATCAATTGTGTGTTGCACAGATTCTATATGTACCTGATTACATGTACTCTATAACTATTAATTTTTTATAAATTGAAATTGGATGTCAGAAATTCAGTTTCCTACATGATCACAGGTTTGTTCTATGACACTTTTCAAGGGCATGTATTCAAGTATATTTGGCAACCAGAGACTATATTAGTCTCTGATTTTCTTAGCATTTCAGGAACTTGATTGAGAACCAATAGGAAAGTGGCATCTAATCAATGCAGAGACTTTGCAGATACTTCAAGACCATTAGTGCGGAATTTATCTCATTTTAGGATCCTAAATGTCTTTCAAAATTTTTGTGCTTAGTAAGACACTGTGACTCCTCCACTGATCAAATATGGAGAAAAGTCTGTAAGCCTTTGGGTAGCTCTCCTGATATGTTGCTTCTGTGATTAAATTATAGGCTCTTTGAATGCATTTCAGCTATCCATCTGTACCTGATGGCAACAGTACCACCTAACCAAAAGACAGATGTTCAAGTTTGAGATGCATAGGTAGTGTTAATACTGTGGACCACAAAAGCAGGGAAATTCAGAATGTGGGAATCAGCTGGAGAGAGAGGTGTACCTGTGTGCCTCACAGATCTCACTCTTGGATTTCAAGCAGACTCGTTGACCATGTGACAAATTCCTCAAAAAGGACTGCAGGAGAATGTCTAAACCTGTAGCAGTTAGGTCTTGCTCACAGGAAAACACAGCAGGAAGTTAAGGCAATTTGTCCAGAGATGTGGGCTCATCACACATGCTTTATTCTCCTGTGTAGATGCCTGCACTCTGGAAGAAGTGAGTTTATTATCAAGCAGATTAATAGTCCTCTGCTGATTCCATTAACAATAATAACTCATTGTCAAAGGAGAATTAAACCAAACGATCTACAGCTATTTTACACTAGAAAATAAGCCTCCACTTGGATTTTAAAGCTCTCTGAAGTGTGAACACTTGGATCACACAACTGGGTGATTTGTCTTAACTTTCCTCAGCTGCTCTGCATAAAGATGTATTTGGAAATATTTCTCTACTCCAAAGAGTAATTAAGTTTAGAATGGCAAAAAGTTCCTGCGTTTTTAGTGCAGTCTGAAGGTTTCTTGTTGGAAACTCTGTACTAGACATTACTGTAGCACTCATTTTTACTATCCATTTTCATTTGTTTTTGGTAGGCAGCTCATTTAAGAAGTCATTTTCTGGTACACAAACTTCTAAATGAAATTGTTTCAATTTGAATGATGATAGATCAATTGGTTTATGGTTTTGTTTTTTTTTTTTTCTTTTAGAATATTGCACCAGTCAATTAGAAATAATCCATGAATGTAAACAAGATTTGCAATTTTAGTCTTGGAAAGTAAATGAGACTAAAGCCTTTATTTCATGTAATTTATTAATGGAATCCTTAGTTATTAATTTGCTTTATCAGTTCTAGTGATATTTGGAATTTATCTAATTCAAAATAATGAAAAGTTAAAAAAGTAATTAGAAATCACTCAAGACATTATTTTCCTACCAACCAACCTGTTTGATCATCTGTGTTTTTATTTACTCATATTCATGAGGTATGAAAGAAAAGGTCCATCTTGCAAAGTGTTTCTACTAATTTCATTATATGACAACATTTGAAGAAAACTGTATTAAATTTTCAGGAGATTCCTGCTGATATAGAATAGATCAAAACCTTCAACACTTGCATTTATCTAAATGTTTGTCATGTGCAATAAATTAATACCATGCATTGTTCTGAATATAGAAAAATAAGATATATGGGTATTTATGCTTAATTATGATTATGTTACTTTTTGTTCAGGCTGGACAGATTTAAAATGAGCAAGTTTGTAAGTTCCTTTTCATTTAGGCTGAATGTTAATGTGTTCACTTCTCTTGTTTTTAGCAAGAACACCAGGACATCAGATACACTTAATAAGCAGCAGCAAACACTGAGGATGCACATAGACATTCCCAGAGCACAGCTTCTGATTGAGGAAAGGGACACGATGGAGACCATTGGTAAATTTTTGTTGGGTTTGTTTTCACTGGTTAATGTAACAGACATTTTAGGTGGACTTCCTGTCCACTTCTTTTCCTATCAGCATACTTCAAGAAAAAAGAGATGCAAAGTAACTTGATGTGTTTGGAAATGGAACTGTCTTTTTTTTCCCTCCCCTTTGAATCATTTCCTACTTTTAGTAATCTCAGTACAGTATTTAAAATAATGCAGGACATTAGGAAAAATGAAACTGGCAGAAAGAGCCACTTGAAGAAAATGTAAATGAAGACTGGCAGTTTTATGATTTTAATTTTAATTTCTCTTTTGGCTTTGACTAGGCAGTTGAATCACTGGCATTACTTATAAGGAAAATTAAATTCAGCAACCATAATATCAGTATTTAAAGTTTCCAAGAGCCAACTTTGAAAACCTACATGTTGCATATTGTATCCACCTGTTCATAGCAAATGATATTTCAACATTTTGATCAGTTATTCAGCTTTTGCGTATCTATGCAAAATTCAAATCTAAACTGTTTTACACAACAGAAAGCAAGATGTCTCGTGTGACTGGCACATAGCTGAGCAGTCATGAAAAATAGGATTGTTTGGTGGTGTGGTTTCTTTTTCAAAGTAGTATAAACACAAGATGGTTGAAATCTTAAAAGAATGAAAATACAACCTGGTCTCATGACTGTATAAGAACACACAGTGGCAAAACCCTCCAGAATGACTGATTTGGTAGACTTCTGACTTTTTTTTTGGATCAAAATATGTGTAGAAGGCGGCTGTGATGAATGAGAACATAACAGCATCCCAGTGATGATGTGGCCAGCAAGGAAAGCTCCTCAAGCTGAGAGCAGCATCTCTGCATCTCCTATCCATGACTGCACTAGGGAGGGACAAACTGATTTAACCCCCACCCTGCCACACTTGCTGTCAGTCTGGCATGCAAGGTGGCTCCAGGGGACATTTCACAGTTTGTGCTACAGATTTGAAAAGGAGACATATGCTTCACCTGAAATACAGACTTTTTTAAATCCTGGTTTGAGCTTCCCAAAGTTTGCCTCTGTGTTGCAGTCTTTTGTGCCAGGCTTCATCCTAAAGGCAGTTTTTACTTTTGAGTTACAGTTGCTGAGCAATAGGGGGTTATAGTGGAAATACCATTAGTACCTTGACTACAGGAATGCAATCAGTCCCTTGGTAATAGCCAGCTCTCCACACAGTGTTCAGAATAAGCCAGCACTTTGGCAGTCTTTGACACAGTTTACTGCCAAGAGGCTTTATTCCCAACCTGAATAAGAGCTCATCTTTTGCCAGAGACAGATTAATTTGATTTCATAATACTCATCTATTTATGGCCTTCTTTGGGTAAAAAATGATAGCTATGTTATTGTGCAGGACTGTTCGCCTTACTGGTGTCTTGTCAAGTTAAAAAAGGAACCAACACAAAAAGCAGGAATGCTTAGAAGAAGCAGATTAACCTCTGCTGAATAATAAATGCACAGAAGCCAAACTTCTGCCATTCTGCTTAAAAATACATTACAAAGCTATATAGCATAGCATAACAAGAGCTTCCTATGGCTTTTATTACTATTATGAATGGATAAATAGACTGTAAAGAATACCAAAAAAAAAAGTCTGATAGCATGCAAATAGTTGTGCTGCAATTACAAAGTCAGTGGAAGATTTATTGCTGTTAAATCTTCCATGATCAAGTGGACCAGATTCCTCTATTGAACTAAAGAAATACAATACAGAGTTCACAACTGGAAAGAAAAAGAGAAGAAGTGCCATATGGCACTAGTTTTCTGCATGGATCAAGGTCTGTGTAGAAATTTGATGAATATATCCTACCCCAAAAGGAAGTGATAGACAGCAAAACCATACATCAGTAAAGGTCAGTGCTCACCTTTTTCTTACAGTCCTTTCCAACATCAGGCTTCAGCTCAAACCTTTTTTTGTAGCTGAAGGAAAGCCCATAGTCAGTTGGACTATGTTGAGAGGAACTTATACCACTCACATAAAGTTTCCCAGAGCTTCTTTTTCAAACTTACAGTAGGGATGTTTGCTGCAGAGAGAGCTGTCAGGACTTAACCCTTAGCTTCTCAAAGAGCAAAACACTGGACAAGATGCAAGTATATTTTCATTGTCTTCACTACGGTTCTCACATGTGCTTAAAAATACACAACTCCCTAAAAACAGTTTTGGGTCATGGTCATCCCTTCTGCAATATACTGTCTCTGGAGAAAAAGCTGACTGGTAAAGAGTTAGTTAGACACATTACCCAACAACCTCCTTTTGGGAAGATAGGGGGACTTTCACTGAGGACGCTACTAATTGTGCTCACAAAAAGAAATAAATTGAGTATGTTGTTGAAAAGCTCAGGTGAGCTCTCTCGAAATGCAGGGGAAGAGGGCAGTGTTCAAAAGTTGGAGAAGAAGGAATTGGAGCCAAAAGTAATTACACACAAATTAGCTTTTTGGAAGGATGTTTAATAGTTTGTCTCAGCTGCGCATCTCTAAGGTTAAGTCACAAAGACAGACATGAATATAACATTTATTCTTTAGTTTTGTATGGACGTTGAGTTTAAACCCAGAGGCTCCCAAGCTGTGGTACACATTTCAAAGCTATCTTCTGTTCTTCAGAGAGGAGGGAGCTGCCACTGTCAGTGTTGGCACTTGCTGTAAAGCTCTTACAAAGGCAAACCCAAAATTTGTAACTCAGAGTCTGATCGGTTTTTTACTTACAGATGACAGATCAACGGTTCTGCTCACTGATGCTGACTTTGGAGAGACGTCTAAGCAGAAGTCACTGACTGTCACCCACACAGTACATTACCAGTCTGTGTCACAAGCTACAGGACCACTTGTGGATGTTTCTGATGCCCGGCCAGGAACAAGTAAGCATATAAGAGAATATCTTATCTGGAGACAAAAAAGCTCTAAGAAAATGAATACTGTGCTCTGGCATTTGCATCCTTACGGGTTTTTTTCTTCAGTCTGAAAGTTGAAAGAAAGCTATCTAGGTCAACAAAGAACATCTCTTACACAATTTCATTCAGTGATTCAATACAGTAAAAATTGCATATGTATCTGAAATATAGGTGTAATTTGAAATAATTCAACCTCGCTTTCATTAAACAAAATGCACACTATATTTTAATTTCTAGAATTTATTCAGTAAATTAACTTAATGGCTTTTATTGGCTAATACTTTTTTTCTTGGTGATCAATTTTTAATATATTTCAAAATACATCTTCCCTCCTTACCTTTCCATCAGGCAAGAAATACATTTCTCAGTATTGCCCTTTTGAAAAAGCTGTATTTCCAGTTTTAGTTACTACAGCAAATTATTTTTTCCAGATATATTAATGATCATTTATTCTTATAGTGATTAAAATAGTATCATAAATTAATATACTGATACAATCCATTCTTCTTATTTATCTCATGAATGTGTTCCATGTCTATGTAAATGGAAAAGAAATGAGTGGATCAAAGGAGTACTTAAGAATATTACCAAAGTGTTAGTTCACTAACAGTATTCAGTTTATAAAATCTCTTTGATTCTCTCTCCTGACTGTTTCAGAATTTGTTTACTTGGTGAGTTTAGTGAATAGAAATGAAATCTCTATGAATGTAGATTATTTGAAATCTTTTCATCTTCATTTTCACTCCAGTCTTTATAAATGATAGCTGTTCTAATCTTGACCGTTCTGATTTTCTAATTCTGACAGTTTTAAGATATAGTTATTTCTTAAGGTCTATTTTTCATCTATGGAGAGTCATGACATTTGAATTAGAATTGTCAAGATACAGTATTTGTTTTCTTTATTGTACCACTCTTGTCTTGATCCTTCAGTTCATGTACATGCTGGCTAGCCTGCTCACTAAGAGCAAAAATATGTAAGTTTTATCATGTTGGCAGATCAGGATTGTCTGAGTAAACCAATGGACTCTCCATTCTTTTCCAACCCCCCTTTTCTGGTAAGGAAAGTCACCACCCCAAAATTGCATGCATGTATCATGCCTGACATGCAGCACACCTTCCATACCTAATCCTCTTTTGTGTGCAGTTATGTGCTTCATTCCACTGAAGCAGGCAGAGACTACCCTCAAATTAAACTTAGCTTTAACTTGTATAAGAGCATGACATATGTCCAGCCCAATTTGGAAACAGAAATCCACCATCACTTTTATTGTTCAATAAAGATCTGATTGCAGCAGTGCACATGGCTGGGTCAAAGACTTTTAGGTAGTGTTCTTTAGATTTCAGACACTAATAAAGCTTTGATAGAGGCTGGGCCATGAGATTTTGTCTAGACCCACATATTCCTCTGTGAAGAGGGGAGCAGTTCCTGGTTTGGTGTCTCAGAAGTTATGGATCCTACCATCTGAGCACCCTCACACCCACTGATTGACAAATATTCCCTTACAGAACTATTAAAGTTGTTTTCTAGTTATTTTGTATTTATTTATAAAAGAGGTATATTCTGTGAACCTTTGCCTTACCTCTGCTCTGTACAGTTATGTTTTAGCATATGACAGCAGAGCTGGCTTAACAACTAGGGCACCAGATGTGCACTGGTCTCCATCACAGACACCTCTAGAGCTTACTGCATCTGTGCTACAGAGACACTTATGCAGACTCAGCTCATCTGGTGCAGAATTACTGCTCAGCACATGTTCAGCAGGATGAACACTGACCTCCTGCATACTGACAGCAGGCTCTCCCATCTCCTTCAAACTGATGACAAAAGCCTGCTGAGTCATAGGATCAGAAAATATTTGAGGTTGGAAGGTAACCCTGGGCACTTGCTAGTTCAACCTTTCCGCTTATAGCAATGTCAGCTAGAGCTGTTTGCCCAGGGCCATACCCAGAAAAGTTTTGTGTATCACTCTGACAGTGCTCAGCCTCTCTCGCAGTAAAGTGTTTCCTGATGTTCAGAGAGGCTCCCCTGTTTCACTTTGTGGACATTGCCTCTGGTCCTGTCACTGGGCACTTGCCAAAAAGGGCCTGAGTCCGTTGTCTTTGCACCTTCCCTTCAGATACTTATATATGTTGATGAGATCCCCCTGATTCCTCTCTTCTCCAGACGAAGCAGAGCCGCACCATACCAAGAGTCTTCCCACCTGCATCTTCCTCCTGTCCTTCACGTCTTCCCTTGAAGCAGGCATGAGTTTCATTTCTGGCTACACAAAACTCATGTGCCAACTATCCACAGCTGGTACAAGTGGTGGTTTACGCTGGACAGGCTGGGCACATTATGCAAAGTACATTTTTGAATGTTATCCATGTGAGGTAGCTATATGTTCTACTACGAGGAGGATCAATTATCAATTTAGATTTTTCCACTGCTGTAGGGGGACAATGTGAAATAAGAGAAGGATCAGACCACAGCTGGTATTTGTATATAAATACCTCATTTCTTTGAAGCAGCAGAATAAAATTATTTACTTAGGCAAAAACCATGCTCAGAGTCATTATCTGGGTATCGTTTTCTTCTTTAAATTGCTTCTGCTGAAGTTTTTTACCTCAAAGACTGACAACTTCACCATTTGAAAGTCAAAGAACATTTGAATAGATTTGAATTTTTCATTTCTAATACCCTTTCTCTCTATTGTTAGTAATATCCTTTCAGAAGCTTTGAAGAGAAATCCTTCAGTGCTGATTTAGTCACTTTCTGTTTGCCACATAATGATTTTTCTATTCCATTTGCTTTGTTAGGGGGTACAAGCCTCATTTTTAAAGAAAAACTATATTTTAACAAAATTAATGAGATCAGTTTTGGCAGATAGTTCACTTTTATATCTTTGGTCACCATGTTATTTCTAGGATAGTAAAAAATTAAACACTGGTGACCTTAAACAAGTAGTAGATGAATTTTAAAATTTAACAAAGTGTATTTATTTCCTTTTTTTTTTTAAATAGTCAAATCTTTCCATTCCTAGTAAAACTCTGATGGCACTATTGCAGGCTATGTTTTATGTCTTGGCTACTTGTTGAAAAAAATAGAGATTCTGTATCTGATTAATACTGCAATGTAGTAAAATGTGCAGAATAGGGAATTATACCACCACTTTTCTGAGCAGGTGTTTTTTACAAACTGAGACCAGGTATCTACAGTAGGGTGTTTCTGAGGGCACATCTACACTGACAATTTACCTTAGATTTTGCTTAAGATATGGTGTGAAATTTCTGACCAGATCTACTTGCCCTGTGCTCTTTCACATCTCAAAGTGCTTTTGGTACTGAAGAACTACTTACATCGGAGTAAAGGGATAATGAATAAATCAAAGGGAGATTGATGGGGCTCTCAGCTCTTTTGCTACACCCTTTTAAAATGTATGGTTTCATTAGAAAGAGGGTATGTTAAAGAGGTGTTTGCAGTTTGCTAATGAACAGCACTTTCACTGTTCATTTTTTTACCCGCAAAGAATGTTTTGTGGGTATTTTAATGAGCATGCTACTGGTGGCCACCCCTTTCTGACAGGGCTTGTTTTTTTATCAATTCAAGACTTTAGTGGCAGAGATGCTTTCTTTTATCCATCACAGATCCTACTACAAGGAGGAGTGCCAAAACTGGACCCACAGCTCGCAACCGCTACGCTAGTCAGTGGACCCTCAACAGACCTCACCCCACCATATCAGCTCATACTCTCACCACAGACTGGAGGCTGCCCACACCCAGGCCAACAGGATCAGTGGACAAGGAAAGCGACAGCTACAGTGTCAGCCCCTCACAGGACACAGGTACAGGGGTCTCTGGAAGATTGAGGTGTGATAATGGGACAGCAGGAGTTGCAGTAACTTTCTTGATCTTTGATGTACTTCACTGGTGCTTAGGTGTCATTATTTTTTTCTGGCTAAGGTATTTTTCTATAGGATATTTATAAGGGTTGCCACAAACGCATATAGTGTTAATGATAACAGATATTGTGCATGTGCTACCTCGTGCCACACATTCACAGTGGGGTCCTTTGAAAGATGTGGTGGTCATTTTTCCTGTAGCCAAAATGCTACAGGAAAATTTATTTCCTTTATCTGAAGGAAAAAAGCAGAATTTGTTGCATGAAATGGCATTGACCAGGAAGGGGCAGTATTAGCAACCAAGAATATGCCCAAATCATAGATGGAATTGTTTTAAGGTTTAAGCTACATTGAGGTTTGTATTTCCTTTTCCACATTTATTTAATATCTTTATAGGTTTTATTCTAAGTGGAAAGAATGAGATGGAAAAACCTGTAATTAGAATCCAAGTCAAAATCCATTCATATCCCTGAACACTGCAGCAGCTAGCTCTGATTTTCCTGAGAAACAGCCTAGGATTTATTCCTCTAGATGATTAAGTTGGGAGACATTGAATACATACTCTGCCTGCATTCTTTATCACTTCTTGATGTCTTCACATTATACAAATGCATTTGTAACTAAAAAAAAAAAAAAAGCTTTCTCCTCTGTCCTACACTGAACAAGTGACAAAAAAAAGGGCAAATAAATTACTAAATGTTTAAGCTGAATAGTCAAGAATAGTCACAAAGTAAATCTAATGAAAGTTAAATATAAAGAAAGGTAAAATAATATTCAAAGAAGGAAATTCAGGATAACTCTGGCCTTCTCAGAAAAAATTGCCTATCTTCTATCCTGATTTTAGAGGAAAAGTATTTGTCATGTGAAAAATCTATGTGTTAAAGCTACAAAGCATTAGGTGTGACTGGCCTTTCACAATGAAAAACAGTATGACTGTTCTTATTGCTCTGTAAAAGCAAGCACCCGACTTCCCTATGGGTTGGAGTTCTCATCTTTGCACAGTTCATCCTCTTAAACTTGTAGACCTCTATGTTGCCTCCATAGGGTAATGGCACCCAATAGATAGCTCTAGCCAGCTGACCAACTTCATCCTGATTTCTTCAGCTAGAATTATCATAAATCTTTAAGGATTAACTCTAATATCTGTACAGATAGATATATAAATAGCAAATGTTATCTCAGAAATCCTTTTTGAATACATTCCAGATTTCAGGTGCACTTTCACGTGTTCCAACACTTTGTCAACTAAGGATATTTTCCAATGCATGTTGCAAAGGGCAGAGAATACAACTTGCTATGTGGTTTAACAGGCAAACTACATGCAATTTTGTAACAGACTTCATTATCTATGTTTTAAAATAGCCATAGCTTTCCTACTCTCTGTCTACCCTTGAACACACAGCAATTTATGTAAGGGATTGCAAGCTTTAGAACATGCTCAAGAAAGGTTTCCTTGTGTCAAAATATGGCTCGATCATTGAACTTGGTTTCTGGGAAAAGAATAAAGTCAGATTAAAGTAAGTACTTCAGATGTTTAAAACTTCTAAATAAACATTATAGTTGATGTAGCCAAATTATATGTTCAAGAATCAGTTGAACTAATGTGCACATTTGATCAATTTTCCAATATGGAATTTAGATTTCTGAATCTAGTTGACGCAGTTGATATTTGGCAATATATAGAACTTCTTATCAAAACAATTCCAGGTTTACAAATTACTAGCTTTTAAGCTTAGGAGAAATGTATTGTAGCAGTTCATAGATACTACTAAGTTCAAATGTTCAAACTAGAGGCCATTAGAAAGTTTTTGATGAATCTAGATTTCATGAAGTTCACCCTGCCCTTTGGTGAACTTCAACTGAATGTAAAGTAGGTATTCAAGTAGGTTCTTCCTGGAATAATCTCCCCAGAGCATGGGATATGGGAAGCTGCAGGTCCTGTGCTTCATGGAACAAACGAGGACCTTTGCATGATCATTGTATTTGCAGACAATACTCTATGACACTTAGCAAGAGCAGCCTTCCAGGAGTTTCCAATTAATCAGAAATTTGGTAAGACATTATTTTGTTCTGGTTTACAAATTAAATGTGAAAAACAGAATTATGTTTCCCATGGAGGAAAAAAAAAATAAATTCTTGTTTAAGTTCTAGTGAGCTCAGAATCTTAAGCACTTTAAAGCATATTACAGAAGTACATGTCATTTTAAGTAATGCATGGTCCTATTTACAAGTAGCAAGAGTGTTGTTCTTTGTGCACAATGAAGAGTGATGCAAGGCACACAATAAAAAAGATAAAGATTTGCAATAACAACACAGTTGCCTCTGGCTGCTAGAGGATCCCCATTTTTATGAATTAGCTATTATATTATGCAAGTTTATTGAACATCACCAATGATGTCATAAATTTTACAGATCTTGTGATGAAACATGACTTCTGCCCATGAACATTTGAAAGTACTCTACTTTGCCAGACCACTGAAGTGGGTGATGTGTGCAAAGTGTGATGGGTGCAACAGAACAGAGATTCATCCCTGCAGAAATGAGTGATGACTTTCCATAATACTTTTCAATGTATCAGTATCCATTTACATCTTCAGCAGTAGTGCTTGTTTAAAAAAACTGATATTCTCAGAAACTCAACAGCGGAAAAGAGCCTGTAGGCCATAATAGCATGTGTGTCAAATATGAAGCCCCCATTATCTTTGGTAACATGGAAGAAAAGCATCTGAATTACTGCAGGTTGGTAGCTACCAGAAAATACTGCTTTTTTAAGACCTTTGTTCCATATAAAATGAGTCTCAGACAGCCAGAGACAATGTCTGAGAGACACTGCCTTTATATTTGACTTTTGTCCTCAAAAAAAAAAAAAATAAAAAAATGTTGACACAGGCACGAAAAGACTATCCTTTCTCACCTAGACATCTCCTCACATAAATTTAGAGCTGTTCCTCATTTTTCTAAATCTGTTTTATGGGTTTCTAACATTTTTAAGGCATTTAACTTTTAAAGAATCTTTTTTTTTTTCTGTTAAAAAAAAAAAACAACAAACTAACCTTTTTCATGCATTAAAGTTTATTTGTTCCAAACCACAAATTTAATGCTAAGCCAGATAAAGCTTCTAGCAGAATAAGTCTTCACTTTAGTTGATCTGCAATTATCAAGTTAACTGACTGAACTAAAAATTGTGCAGCCATTATATGTATAGAGAGAGTGAAGCAGACTCATTTACATTGCCTTGATAATTTCAAGGGCTCTTCATTTTATTAAGAAATGCTATGTTGTTCATAGCTTTTCTTCCTAAAGGGATTGTGCAGATGTTTTCTTTCTCCAATTATGTATATTTCTTATGTTTAGATCGAGCAAGAAGCAGCATGGTCTCCACAGAAAGTGCCTCCTCAACATACGAAGAGCTAGCAAGAGCATATGAGCATGCAAAAATGGAAGAGCAGTTGAGACATGCCAAGTTCACCATTACAGAGTGCTTCATATCAGACACATCATCGGAGCAGCTCACGGCAGGGACTAATGACTACACAGACAGTCTAACCTCAAGCACGCCGTCAGAGTCAGGGATTTGCAGGTTTACTGCATCCCCCCCCAAACCTCAGGATGGAGGGCGAGTGATGAACATGGCAGTTCCAAAGGCACATCGACCAGGTGAGACATTAGAGGTAACACTTTGGTCCTTGGGGTGAGCATTCACTCCATACTTATGTTGATTAAGAGGAGAGGGTATATCACAAGGAAGAGAGAAAGTGCACAAAATATCCTGTAACTATTATAGAGATAACTGTTTTTTGTTCCAGATGAGATAACATTTTAATAAATTCTCCCATGTACAGAAAAATGAGGAATTGGAAATTTAGGAACAGAAAGGGACTGTCTAGGGCATCAAGTCTACTCCTCTACAGCTGCAGCCATCAGGCAATAAACCCTTCTGGGGTAAATAAGACCATATGGGGCACATATGCCCATCTCCAAGTCAAACCACACACTAATAAAATGAGTCTTACAGAAATACTTTGTGCTTGAGAGCAAAGGTTTGCTATCAAAACAGTTCATAAAGACAGATTGTAGAAGATGTACTATACCTTCTGCCTTGTAGCATCTTGTCACATCTTAATAATCCTTTGGTGGTATTGTTGAGCTATTATACACTCTTTAACATCTCCTAATATCAAACTAGGATTATCTAAAGGAGGAAGAATGAAAAAAAATGGAGAAAATTAAGACAGTTCATTAGCTCAAGAGATATGGAGCCTTCTACCTTCAGCTAAATTTAAAGCCACTCTAACTTCTTACTGACTGAAGGTGTCTGAGAGACATCCATCTGTTGGTCTCAGTGAAATTTCCATTTCAAAACCAATAATGTTTCAAGTGATACCTAAGTGCACAATAGCATAGGTAGATTATTTGTGGTACTCTGAAATCAAATATATTATAAAGTCTTCTCAGAAGATTGTCAGTCCTTGTTACATGATGTAATATTGTGGAGGAAGATTCAAATGGTAAATAGGTAGTTATATTTGTGTGGTTTTTTGAAAGCATGATTTATTTTACTTTTATTTGGTATATACTTTTGCCTGGATGGGTGGGGTGACATATCTATAGTAGTGCTCATATATGTAAAAAAAGAGTAATTAATAAAACTATAGTCTTTTGTTCAATATACACAATAAGTGAAAAAGCAGTTGTGAGGACAAAGGAGTGGAAGGAAGGTAGATGAAAAGTCTTTCAAAAGCAGAACCTGGCACTGAAAAGAAAGCATGAAAGATTTTGCTAGAGAAAGCTAAAAGAACATGGGAAGAAAAATACCAAGCAGAAGGTAGAAAGTTATAATACACCAGCCAGGAAATTAGTGTATCATACAGATAAATAAGAGCAAAAATAAGCAGGAAATAGAATAGTGAGAGAAATTACTGATTTCTGCATAGCCACAGAAAAGAAACTAGAAGCTGCAGAAATAGATAAATATAGAAATAATTTTCATTTCTAATTCAGAAAAGTAAGATAAATCTTTGTCCTTGATCTGCTAAAGGGAAGTATCTGCATTCACAGCTACATCAAAATTGCAGCCGTCTCCTTCCAGTCAGTCAACAAACATTTTTTACCACCTCTTTAACAAATAGCTAACTCTCTTTCATGTTCCAAGTACATTATTTATGCATATTTAGTAATTATACTAGTATATTCCATATACAGATGATTTTCTTGATTACATACAAAATTTGGTCCATGTGTTTGAATTAAAAGCTTCTAGTGTTTGAACATCATCAGAGCCCCTCTAGTGCATTACAGACTTGTAGCCATTTACCTCTGTTAGTTTAAATGGCTTGAATTTTTATCTGCTTATTTTGATTGGCTTTATCTTTCCTTTGCAGTAAGGAAGTGAAATATATTCTGGAATTAATAATTAGCTTCAAAATTTTGAAAAAAAAATAATTAAGCATTCCATTGGAGCAACATTGAATGATATGTCATTAAAGATTACTTTATGAAGGGCTATAAACAAAACATATGGGTAGAAAGAATTTTCAGTAGTAGCAGACGGACCAATGCTTTTAGTGTTCAAATCAGAGAGGGAAGACTTCCTGGGCATCTTTCTTCTATAACTCACCACTTCAGAAACTCTGCAGAAGTGATTAAAATACAATTAATCAAAGTAATTCTACATTTGTGAACATGGAGAAGAAATAAAAAAAAATTAGCTATTTAGACTAAGTAGATGAGAACATCTGAAATGAAACAATGACTGTACTTTAACACTTCTTTATTCTTCCTTGAAGCCAGTCTGTTCTTTCAAGATAACTTCTACCTGTTTTCATGGTGCTTTGTTCTTCTTCTCCCCCAGCTCAATCTCTTTCTTGTACAATGTTGCTTTCAATAATTTCTTTAGGACCCTACAATAAGTAGTATTCACTTTTCAAAATAATACGTAACAATTATAAGACAATTTTGGAAACACTGTAACAACATTTATTTTGATACATGGGACACTTTGAAATCAATCTACCCAATGGCAAGTCTGTAATTTCACTCAAGAAAGGAAAAGATGGAGTTTACTCGTGAAGACTTTGTTAGCCATAACTGACTGAGCTATTACAGCACCTATTTCTTAGCTTGTTCTTACCGTGTTTGTTATGAGCAAGAAAGATGTTAGACCAGATGAGGTTTTGGTTTCAGAAGACCTTACTGTGAGTTTCTGAGGGCATCCCAACTCATGTCACTGATTGTTCCCATGTTTTTCCTGAGCATTTCATAGGATTCTTGTGTACCTGTATAACCAAATCTACTGAACAATCCATCTGCTTTATCCAACAGGCACGTTTGAGACCTCAGATTGCTCCAAACTGAGATAGTTAATAACTACTAGTAGACTATCTGAATATTTTTTTCTTGGCAGAGCAAAAGGGGTGATCAAGATTCAGTGATTTGTATTCTGGGGGCTGATGTCATCTTGCTATGATCTTCCCAACTTCCGTATCATTATCATTCAAAAATTGAATCAAAGCATTTGATCACCATGTCAGCTTGAATGATATTTAGATGGCTCATCAGATGTCTAGGCAAGCTTAGTAATTGATCATTTCTAGCACTATAACTGTGAATTAGGACTGTCTTTTCAGAATTTCTACGCATTACATACAACTCTAACTCTGTAGCTAATACTGTGTAATAGCTGTTTGCCTCATATTCTAGCCCACTGTAAATCATTTAATAGACTTTTTACTTCCAGTCAGCTGGTGCTGCAGATATATGCTCAGGTCAGCAGTCAGAATTGGTTCTGACTTATAGATTTCTACACCTTCCTCCTGACATTTAGTTTACAGTTTCATGAAGTCAGCTCAGACATGGGAGATAAAAATGCAAGTCTTTTGCCATGAAACGATACTGATAAATTATAAAGAAAAATCATACCTAATGTCACAGTAAATAGTAAATAAGGAAATGTTATTTCGGTGTACTGATTCTAAGATATGCACTGGGACTTCAGAAATATGTGGGTATTTGGAATGGTTATTCTTTCATAATTCAGAATGCCAAATGTATCATACTCTAGTACACATCTTTACATTTCATCTGGAGTTATTTCATCACAGAATCACAGAATAGTTGAGGTTGAAAGGGACCTCTGGAGGTCATCTGGTCTACCCACACCCCCACTACTTAAGCAGGATCACCAATGTAGGTTGTCCAGGAATATGTCCAATTGGAGTATCTCCAAGAATAGAAACTTCACACTTCTCTGGGTGCCAGTCACCCTCTAAAAGTTTCAAGATGTTCAGACACAGAGCCTCCTATATCAGTCTGTTCCCATTGCCTCTGATCTTGTCACTGGGTACCACTGAGAAGAGCCTGTCTGCAGCCTCCTTCAGGTATTTGCATACATTAATGAGATCCTCCAGAGCCTTCTTTTCTCAAAGCTAAACAGTTCTAGCTCTCTCAGTGTTTCCTCATAGGAGGGATGCTCCAGTCCCTTAGTCATCTTAGTGGCCCTTTGCTGGACTCTCTCCAGTAGCTTTGTCTCTCTTGTGCTGGTGAGCCCAGACCTGGACACAAACTTCATGCAGATCAGCAAGAAGAAGTGCAACCCATTTCTCCAACCTAGCCAGGTCCCTCTGGATGGTAGAACAATCCTCTGGTATATCAGCCACTCCTAGTTTTACATCATCAGGAAAACTGCTCAGGGTACGCTCTGCCCCACCATCCACGTTGTTAATGAAGATGTTGAATAGGGTTGGACCCAGTATTGACCCCTTGGCTAGTTAGTGGCCTCCAGCTAGACTCTGTTCCTCTGATCACCATCCTCTAGACTGAGCTGTTCATCCAGTATTCAATCCACCTCATTGCTTATCCAGTCCATAATTTATCATCTCCATGAAAATGTTATGAGACAGTGTCAAAAGCCCTGCTGAAGTCAAGGTAGACCATACCAACTGCCTTCCACTCATCTACCAGGCCAGTCATTTAATCACAGAGGTTATCAGTTTGGCTAAACATGACTTCCCCTTGGCGAATCCATGCTGACTACTCCTGATCACCTTCTTGTTATTTGTGTGCCTGAAAATGGTTTCCAGGATTGACTGCTCTATCACCTTCCTAGGGATGGAGATGAAGCTGAGTGGCCTGTAGATTCCTGCGTCTTCCTTCATGTCCTTCTTGAAGATAGGAGTGACATTTGCTTTCTTCCAGCCTTCAGACACTTCTCCCAAACCATTGTGATGAATCAAAGATTATTGAGAGTAGCCTCACAATGACATCTGCCAGTTCCCTCAGTACTTGTAGGTGTATCAAGGCCCATGGATTTATGTATGTCCAGTTTGCTTAAATATTCCCTGACATGATCCTTGCCCACCAAGAGTAAGTATTCCTTGCTCCAAACACTTCCACTGATCTCTTGCACATGGGATTCCTGAAGTCTGCTCTTGCTAGTAAAGACAGAGGGAAATAAGGCACAGTACCTCAGCCCTTTCCATGTCCTGTGTCACTATGTTGTTCCCTGCTCCATTCAGCAGCAGGGCCATGTTTTCCCCAGCCTTCCTTCTGTCATCTATATATTTGTAGAAGCCTTTCATGTTTTCTTTGACATCCCTGTCCAGATTCCAATCCAGTTGGACATTGACTTTCCTAACCACATTTCTGCATGTTTAGACAGTGTCTCTGTATTCCCTCCAGGAGCCATCCCTGCTTTCACTCTCTTGTGTACTCCTTCTCTGTGTCTGAGTTTTGCCAGATTCTCCTTGTTCATCTGTGCAGGACTCCTGGCATTTTTGCCAGAGTTTCTGCTCCTTGAGCTTGGAGGATTTGATCCTTGGATATCAGTCAGCTTTCTTAGACTTGAAGCTACCTATAGTTGTCTGTACAGCAAGCAGCTGTAGATATTTCCTTCATTACTCTCTTGACATAAGGCCGAAACTTTCAAATACAGAATGAAGGTGTTATTAAACAATCTTCAAAAAAATATTTTAGGAGTTGAATATTGCTTAAACTTTTCAAAAGTCATAGCTCTAGGAAAAGGATCAGGGAAATAAGATTTTTTAAAATTAATTCCTATATTCAGTATTTTGAAATGATGTCTTATGCTTCCTTGCATTCTGAACTTTACAACTCCATTGACAGATCTAAGGAAAAAGAGATTATTTGTATGTTTTTTTTCAGCATCATCAATAACATCATTATTTGTCTTTTTATAATAACACACTATAAACTATCAAGCAAATTGAAATTGCTGCTTAACAATAATTTTGCATAGCTTCCAAAAAATGAAAACATGGTTGCAGACCAGCACATGGGTTTTTGTGGGCTTCACAGTGCTGGCAGACATAATCCACCCAGGCCTTAAAGCTGACCTGTTGCAAATGGTGACATTTCTTAGTAAGCCATCAGAATAGTCATGTGTCCCAGGGTGCACATTAAGAGAAAATTGAAGCAGTAGAGATAACTCAGCAGTATTTTAAACATTAGATAAATCACATCCTATAGAAAAGTGGGTCTTCAATTCCCAACTTCTTTGCAGAATTAAAATTCTTCATCGCATAAAAACTACGGCAATACATAGCATTGCATCTTTCTCAGTATCAGAACTCCTGGAAGTTTGGGATTATGATTAATGCTCTCCTCTCCACATCTGTCACTAACTAGAAGAATGGTTAGCAAGGCCAGGTCCTCAAGGAATAGACATAATGGCCCATCATCTCAACAGTATCCTAGGTCCTTCCAGAACAAAACTGAGGCACTTTTTAAAATGAATGTTCAGAACTTTCAACAGTTGTTACCCAAAATTTACTAATGAGTTAGTCCTTTGTTCTCCAAAGATGTTATTCAAATCTTGAATTCAGAAACTGGGTGAGACAGAAACTGGAAAGAAATATGCTCTCTTTCTACCTCCCTCTGTGCCATCAAAGACTTTGTAATGTAAAGAAGTGGAAGATAATTGTAGAGGTTGAAAAAGTTTAGAATTATGTTTCTTCTTCCTGTTTAAAAACTATTAACCGCAACTTGAGTTATCATAACAATTATTCTTAACTGCAATAAACATTGCAGTAGCAGTTTATTAAAAATAGATTTCCATTATTATAATTTTAAATCTTGGTAATAGCCTCATCCAAGAAATCTCTTGGGTTTTTTTCCTCTCTTTATTCCTAAATTGTTGTGCTTGAGAAAAGAACAGCTATTAACTAGAAAATATTTTTATATTTCTATGCTTTCCAAGTGCTATTCATGTATTTTTGTGGACAGGCCACTTACTGGCATCCTCTGTCAATGGAATTCATGCTTGGAAGAAATAATGTCTCACTGGTGATTGAATAGGAAATATCTATAAAGTTTTCATTAGGTCTTTTACTATTTGCAGAATCTCCATTTCACAGCAGTACTGCGAAACTTTGCCCCCCTGCTCCCGTTTACATTTTTCTGTGATGCTGACCAGCACTAAAAAGAACTTTGTTGAACTATAAGACATTATCCTTAAGGGTTATCTTGACTTGGACCAGGCAGAAATTTTTGTACCCGATGTCAGAAAACAAGTGCAAGCTCATTTTCACAATCCCACTTCCTTGCCTCTTTGGAAATCACATTAACATATAAACCCAGTAGGAGTAACAACATCTCAGATATGCTTTCAGAGATGAAATATCATTCACTGGGTATATCAGACTAGGAGATTTTGAAATCCATTTCAAGCATCCCAAGCTTATATATCTCAGAACCTCCTCTACAATCTTTCAGCTGGTGAAACGAAACAGTTTGGAAAGAAACCTGCATGTGGATGGGGAGAAAAGGCAGTTGCAACCCAGCAGACTGTAAGAAAAGATTTTCCAGAGACTGATTTCATAGCCATGAGGATGGCAAGAACACCCCATTCCTTCATGGGGAAGCTTTCCTGAGTGTTTTCATGGATCCCTACAAGGGCACAAGGCTCCCGCACAATGGCAGGAGCACCAGTTTGCTAAGTCCCTGCTCCACTGGAAGCATTTTCCCCCTGCTGTCCTTGTGCTGTTTGTTGATGTAGAAGGACAGAGATTTATCCTCTGTCTGCTCACCCTCTCCATCCCAAAGGAAGATTTGGCTGGCAAGCATTGGCTTCTGACAGCAACAAGAGGACAGAACAGGCCTGTTCTCAGTCAAGCTCTCAATAAACAAGTATGGACTTTTGTTTGGTCTGGATTTTTCAGTTGGGCACATAAGTCAATCAGCCAGAGTCTAGCCCTAAGCCTACTTCATTTTTACTAGAAAAGAACACTGATATAACCTTTCCATCCTTGCTGAATGATCTAGTTCTTTCAGTATTTAAGATGATTTAATTAGCATTCTTGACCCAATTTACAAGTTTCTTGTTGCTCTGACTAATCCTGCCAACTTGAATGGCGAAGTCTTAGCTTGTAGACAAGCCTTAAGCTACAGTATGCAGGTCCTTTCATAAATATTTTCAGTGGTCCCTTATAATACAGTCTGGGCATCATTTGTAGTGTATAAATGGTGTTTGACCCAAGTCAAGAAACAAATCTTATTTTCCAGTATTAAATCACTGCAGCTAGGAATAAGCTACGGTAATAGAAAGGACAGTATATTTCCAATTGTCAGCCCTGTAACCTGAGATAAAGAGATGTTAACTCTTTTCCACTGATCTATGAGTTCAAGGGTAAAGGAGTTATTTCCCTCTTCTACTTGATATAGGCAAGTGTTGACAGTGATAGAGTCTATTTAGAGGCTTGCTTTCTATTGAAAAGTTGCTGATAGTGCTCTAAGCTGCAGCAGTAATTGAATCCAATACAAATTTGGCCACTGGGGATTCAGTAACCACTGTGACTCTTGACTTAGGGCTCACCTTTTTCCTCCTTTTCCTATTATGTTATTCTGCACTGACTGAAAATGGAATTGCACAGTTCCACAGTTTCCAGATCCAAACCTGAGTTTCTACAGGATGCCAGGGAATCTACATTTGATGTTTTTATATTCAGAGCTCCCACAGCAAATTACAAAACAGTTGACATATGGATTGTTTTCTTTTTCACTTCTACACTTGCACTGTCTACTTTCAAACACGATAGTGTATATATATTTTAAAATATATGTGTATACACATACTGTGTAGAATATGAATATACAACAAAGAATTCACCATCCTAACTCCAAAACTGGAGACCAAGATCTAGTTTTGAGAAAACATAAGGAGACAAGTCAAAACAGGGAGGTGGGAAAGCAGCAAGACAAGTAGAACAGTTTTAAGTGAGGAAAAAACTTCTTGCCAATGTTTTTAACTGTAGTACATGCTCTTAACATGTATGCTAACTTACTTGTATGTATATTTACATACACACGACAACATAATATATTCTGAAATCATTCCCCTAGGTGTACATCTCTAATGTTTCCATATTAAATTCCCCTGTGCCTAGAACACTTTTTATTTTCTTTTGCTGTGTTGGAAGACTAAGAACATGTCACAAGAGACAGACTGTGCCCTTTGCTTCTTATCATAGAAATGGCACATCAGTGATGAGAGTAAATTGCCTTTATCCTGTCTCGGGTTTTATTTCGGTGGAGTATCAGACGCTTTTTCTCCTTCTGCTGTGAAAAGCTGAATGTTCTGCAGGGATGAAAACAATTTAATTCCACATTTAATTTGACATGACTACGTACTTGGAATCATTGGCTCACATTATTTTTCTGGTGGATTTACAGAGAGGAAGATTCACACTGCAAATTTTTTAACCTTGCCAATATAATAAGAAAAAGAACCTAAACAGGTTCAAATTAGAAGCTAAAATATTATGAGATCAGAATGGAAGACTATTTTGGCATGACTCATGAGTTTAAATAGGGGAGCTGTTTTGTTACAAATACAAAGTTTCTGTGCAATTGTCGTTCCATTATAGGTAGAGTACAAGACATCTGGTAACTAAATTCAAGTCATTAAATGATAAAAGTAATCTAAATTATTTTTACAACTGTCATCTATGACTCAGTGATACTGGTGTTAGAAAGATTTATTTTATTTTTTTATTGGTGGAAAGAAACAACTGGTATCAGTTCCTCGAGGACTGTACATGGAGTGTGTAGCAGATATTATATTTTTCTGTTTTTATTTATTTATCTAATTTATTTGTTATTTTGATTAGAAAATCAACACTGACTTTGAAAAAATACAGTATCCCAAAGAATGCTGCTGTGCAATAGTATTAGAATTTTGCTTTCTTCTATATTAAGTGTTGCATATTAAGGAAAACTCCCTTTCAAGAATGCCTATATCCTATCTTTTTATTGCCAATAAAATCTTTCGTATTAGAAGTGACATTTTTTAAACGTTGAACTTAAATCATTTTTTCTAACACTTATTATTTGCTTCATGTTCTCTTTTTTTTTATTATTTTCTTAAATTTTTCTTTTAATAAGCTGCAACTATTAAAACAGACTACCCATGTTTTCTGTAGGTTTGAAGTCATTAGATTCAACAGTATCCAGAGGAAAGCTCTATGCCTAAAGCAAGGATTACATTTATCAGTAAATTTTCAGCTATTTTCATGTTCTTACAGTCCTAGCTGCAATGTTAAATTTCTAAACTACCAGCAAATATTCCAAATCAAACCAAAGATGCTGTGTCCACTTGAATTAAAATAATAGATTTTTTACAGCAGTTCTGTTTAGAGTCTCCATCTTAAATCTCACTTCCACAAAAACTAGGTTTTGCCTGCACATGCCATTTTAATTTTGAAAATGACAAAGCATTTCACCTTGATAATGCTGAGTCACGGTGTGTGTGATTTTTGTGTGGGCTTTCAGTCAGACCAAGGTAACCAGAAGTAGCTGTTTCCATACAGAAGAGAACTGATCTAGCTTTGCTTTAAGTTATGTGCTATCATTTACAGTTGTTACTGCTTTAACTGGCTACACACACAGCAGGCTTTGCTAATTTCCCCTGTGCCAAGAGGACCTTAATGTAACCTGGATCTATGGGAGAACTGAAAGACTATGGCATATGAAAATGTAAACCAAATCCTACTTGTGAGAAAGGCCACATTTGTGCTATTATTGAAAGTAAAGTAGAAAGTGATATCACTAGAGAAATAAACTTTTAACAGTACTTTCTTAATCTGACAATAGTGATAGCCTTTGCCATCCACATAGTAGTTTCTTTATATGCTGGCCTCTAAAACATAGTTGCATATACATGTGGATGTATATGTTCACCTTTTTATGCAAGCAACCTTAATTTAAATGTGATAGCTGAACTTCTGGTCCCAGTGGATTAATTAACAAAAATGCAGTGACGCACCCTGTCAGCATCACTCAGGTGATTCAAACTGATAGATATGTGGAGACTGAGTTACAGTAATTCATCCATGAATATAGCTCCAGCAGAGTGGCAGGGCAGTGCTGACACTGATTTTCTTGTTATAGACTGACCTCTCCATAACTGTTGGTAGTGTAAGGCTTACCCGTCGCCTTGGTATGGTCAGGTTTAGTTGTTACTTCACAGGTATAGTGCAGAGCCTGTTGAGGTCAACAGAGTGGCTCCCACTGATTTCAGTGAACTGTAAGTGTGGTTCCAACTCCTCACTGCTCCAGCCTCTGTGCTCAGTATGTAATATCCCAAGATATCCCAGGAACAAACCTGTAAAGGATGCTAGTTTCCATAGAGTCACGATCGATTTAGCCCTCAACTCAAGTGTTGTATAATTGAAGAGTTTCTCTTCACTGCACCCAGGATCAGCAAATGAGTCTTAAAACTGCAGTGTTGCTAACTAGAGGCACCTGAGCAAGGGCTTCAGCGGGGCTTTCCTAGCTCAGCCAGTGTGCAGGAGAGCGCTGCCTCAGAGCATCCTTAAAAATGTATGAAGCAGCTTGCGTGACAAGGTGAAGATGGAAAGGGAGAGCTCTCATACTTTACTTTTTTTTCATCATTTCATTATTTATTGACAATTTTTCTGACTTGTTTTGGAGTGCATATTGATTTAAGGCCCCTTTTAGAAAATTTTATAACTCAGATGTTGCATGAAATCAGAACAGGAAGGCCCCAGTTCTGCAGGTGAACTGACCCTGTGAGGCTGAACATCAACACATTTCCATAGGGTCTAAATCTATCTGACCTCTGGTGTTGATTAATTTTGGGTTTTTTTGACACCACCAGCTCAGTGGCAGAGAGGCCCTTAGAAATATGTCAGTTCTCCTTAAAGATATTTCTGAAAGGTACAAAGCATCTGACAGGCCTTTTAAAAGTGCAGCACTGTATGAAAGATCAAAGTTCTGCTTAGAGAAATATAGAACAAAAATTGTTTCAATTCCTGTTTCATTCCACCTTTCAGGAATAGGCAACAATGTGTTAATCAAGTCCTCTAGCATTCATTTAGACAAATGCATGGCATGTTACATTGATGTAGTACAGATATATAGTCTCAGTTCAACTGTATCAGTCATGCTTTTGCTTTAAGACACATTAAGTACCTTTTCTTGGAATTAGTAAGCTTAAATCTAAATAAAAAAATTAATCATAATTTAAAAAAAAAATCCACATTAGTTGGAATCCTCATTTTCAGCCACTTAAACCTAATTTCCAGCAAGTATAAATCAATTCATAGTCTTGCTGAAATCAATATACCTACTCTGATTTATATCAGTAGCAAATTTGTCTCTTGAACTACAGTTTTACTGATACTATCCTGTTTCTTTAGAAATAACTCCAATGCCTGTAGTCAACAGCAACTGTTGTGTTTATTTTGTTGTATGAAACACAGCTGGTACTTTTAATGCTTTTATGACAATGCCAGCTTTAGCAGAGTGAGACATGCAATGTTATGCTACGTATTACAGATCTTCAAATTATCTACGAGGGTGCAGTTTTCATGGAGAAAGAAAAATGAAACTTGCCAGTTAACAAGTACAGCCCTGAAGCGATGATAAGGGATTCTGATTTCTCCATCTAGAAATAGGAAACTTAGCATATTTTTCTAAAGTGTTTTGGCTGTTTGTGATTTTATGGCATCTGCTGAAACACTGTGATAAGCCCAAAAGATGTAATGGTTTGAGCCACAAAGCCAAACAGAAGTTGAAGCTACTCTTTAGATGGGAAGAGAATGTGCCTGCTCTCACAGCAGCCTCTTGGCTAACATGAAAGATGTACCCTGCCTCCTTCCTCTCCTTCCCCTCCTTCCCCTCCTTCCCCTCCTTCCCCTTCTGCCACTTGGCTGCCTGCTAAGACTGTAATTTAAGGGAGTGCTGGGACCTTTAGGCTTTTCTTCTGAAAAGAAGAAAAAGAACCTTAGAGAATTATTAAATCCAGGTTTTCAACTGAAAAAGTGAGTTGTCATGGTTTAACCGCAGAAAACTTACTCTATCCCAGCCAAAACCAGGACATGAGTTCAGAAGGAGTCTGAGCTCCTGAACTTGCTAATAGTGTCCTTCTGTTGACCAAGAGCGAGCTCAGGTTCCCATTCATTTGAGCAATCAGTAATATGCCTGGGGAAATTTCACCTCCATTTCCATTACTGATCAGTAGTGACTTTAGAGAAGGTGAGCCATGTTTCTGAAGCATCCTTCAGAAATTTTTTATTGGTCAATTTTGGCATTTTACTGCAATATTTTCAAGAAAATAACAATAATTAAACAAAGAGTATTGGGAAGGCAGTTCCACACTAAACAGATCCTGTGGGGAAAAAAAACAAACAAAACACATGCATAAGTTAAGTCCTGCAGATTGTTTTGGTTCTCTTCATCTCATTAAACATGAAGTTTCCAAGAGGTATCTACCTGACCCTGTGACCAGGTGCTACATCAAGAGAGGCACCATGAGTCTCACCTGGGTTCTGGCAGCAACTGCTCACCTCCCCACATTGGGTCAGGAATGACTCTGCACCTGGAAAGGACCCCCTTGCTTCCCTTTACAGTCAGTCACTTTTCCTGGATAACAAGGCAGGAGGACAGAGCCATTGCTGAGCTTGTCACTGAGGCACCACCAGGCTGAGGTGCACCAAGCAAGAAGGTGCAGGACTGATCCCCTTTACTTGCTTACTTGGCTGAGCAGGACACAGGATTAAGGTAACCAAGCAGTTGGCTTTATTGCTCATCAAGTGTATTTAAGTTTGATGTTGCAGCATGCTGAGAGCCTTGCAGGTCTGACTGTTAGCTTGTTGGTATGGGAATGTGTGCACCGCGGACTCTTCTGTGAGTTCAGTGCAGGACACACAGGCAGAAGATGGACAGTGAGGGAGCACAAGCAGGTTTCAAATACTGACAACAGCAATTGTAAGAAATGTTATTTCTGCTATCAGTTCAGCTTCAGATCAAGCTGCTGCTAAGAAAGCTTTGCCTGCTATCTTTTAATGGTGTGTCAGTTTTTGAAGTGACAAAGAGCTCTGAACATCGCTTGTGCTCTTTTTTTTCATCAAAACTCTCACCTTGGCCTTGCCAACCCTCCACCCTTTCCTCATTTCTAATCTAAGCTTTTCACATTCCTTCCCATGACAACCAAAACTTGAAAATCATCAGGCATTCACCATCACTGAAGTATCTGTGTTGGAGTGTAGAGAAGACAACTGGCTTTTCCTTTAATGGAAGTTATGATTGATGAGAAAATGCATAGAGCTATCATGGGAAAATTTGGTAAGAGCATCATTTTTGTACCCTGTGCTGATCTTTATATTGAATATAGCACAAATGCTCAGGTTTTGTTTTGTTTTTTTTTTTGTAGCAGATGAAAGAAAAAATGCATGCCAGCTCTCTGGCATTTGAATGAGATATGATGTAAGTCTTTGGGGAGAAAGGAGTGCATCTCATCTTGGTTTAGTTCTGGAAACAAGATAGCTGTCTTGAACAAAATTCCAGAAAAGCTGAGCAGTGATATATTTCCCTTTACATAGCTTGTCAAATTCATCCCTACCCTTCCCATGCCTGAAGCTGACTTCCAGGAGAAGGGTGAAAATATCTTTTTTTTTTTAAATATCAGCTTAGTTTTACTGAAATAAGGGTAAATTATATAAATATCAGCTTAGTTTTACTGAAATAAGGGTAAATAATTTTTTGCCCAGTGCTGCATTAACTCAGAAAATATTCCCCTCTTGGTAGAATGTGTAAATCATAAATATCATAGTAAGTGACTTTTAGAATTTGTTTACAAATGTTTATTGAAGCTAACATTTTCTGAAATGTACTATACTAAATAATTCATTAAAGGGTTGGCCACTCAGGAAAAACAAAACACAACAGCAACAACAAAAATTTAAAAAAAAAAAAAAAAGAAAGACAAGAAAAAAACAACAAAACAAACAAAAAAAATGCCAAACCTGAGGTAACTGGCTTAAATTGCTGCATTTAGATTTGATTGGATGTTTATTATTTGTGTACAAGCTCAGTGTTTCTAAAGACAGCAGATTTCCCTTTTTTAAAAAAATACATCAGAAAACTATAGTTTTAGAATATCTTTTGTACTAGTTAAGCCAAAATGCATGAATTATTAAACAAACTCATTTGCAGTGCTCATGCACTTGAAAGGTTGGCTTTCATTACTAATAAGGCACACACACAGCTGAAAAGAGGTAATTAGAGCATCAAAGGCAATGAACCATCCTGAAACTTTGCCTGAAAAAAATCATCATTCATCTGAACAGCAAGAAACCAAAAAAAAGTCTACAGTGTTGTGTCCAGAAGGATGAGAAGTAAAATCTTTCCAAGTAGCCCATATATATGGCAAGAGGCTTTTAATCTTCTCAGAAATACCTTTGGAATTGATGTAGGAATGGCAAAAATGAACCCCCGTGGTTATATTTCAAAGACTGTGTTTTTAAGTCAGAAACACATTAGTTCTTATAAATCAAAGACTTTTTTTCATCCTGTGAGACTGTTTCAATCCTAGTAAAGAAAAAAGTTCCATTCTCAATTTTTTTCCTTTCCAATTATTCTAATAGTCTGCTTTGTTTCATAAGCAGTTGCAGGGAAAGATGCTTCTTGCAGATTAGAAGGAGCACTGGCACTTACTATGATAGGAAAATGTGTACATTATATCAAATAATGAGTGCCCTGTGTAAGACATGTCAGAAATCGGTCATTGCAAATCCAACTTTGGAGAACAAGTTACACTCTCTGGTTTCTCATTACTGCAATCCTGTTGGAACTTTGCCCTCAGACATTTAGAAATTACAGTAAAATGACTGCATATTGTTTACAGAGCTTATTGACTATGCTTTCTTATGTAGATTTAGGGATGAAGAAAAGATCTTTTTTTACATAGCCTGAAGCTCTTAAATCCACATGAGAAATGTCTAGACAGCAGCTTGAAAACAAATTTTCTTCCCTGTAAGGTTCAATATTCATCTTTTTTATAGTCCATGCATGTCCGTTGCTCTTGAGAAGTAACGATGTGTTGAGATACAGAAGCGGTTTTCCGAGGCAATCGTGGGGAACTGCCAACGAGCCATGCTCCGGTTTCTGCTTCACATGGGCTCCTTCCTGACAAGCCAACCATAAAAGAGAAAATGCAATAGTAAGAGGGAATGAATGTGAAATGACCTGGCCGGTCTTAATAAAGCAGCAGGCATCGTGCTGCCTGGCAGCAGCCCTCCATAGCCAGTGGTAGGGTGACAGACATCTAAGGAAAAGGCCTCTTGTGGGAAATAGGGATGGGGGTTCAGTGCAGAAAATTGGTGTTCTTCTGCTGGGGCTGAAAGATACCTATTTCACAGAGAAGGGCAACTGTGGGAGCATAAGAGAAACTCTGCTTTCTGACTCCAGCAGTGTCCAAAGACCCTGACAAGAGGGAAGGTATTATTTGGTATTGTAGTTATTCACAAAGTTTTCAGAGCTGTTCTTTCCTCCTGCCTTTGCTGAGGCCCTGACAGAAATAACCCATACCCATGGCAGCCAAATGAAGGCCTTCACCACCTTCATTTGCAGGCAGAGACAGGTACATGGGAGCAGCATCACTCACTCCTCTCTCCTGCTTCCTTCCTCTACTGGGGAGTAGTGGGTAGTGATAACACTCCTTATTTAAGATACGACAATGCTGCAAAAGATGCAGACACAGTGAGCAAATGATACGAGTGTTCTCTATCCAGACTGTCTCCTCCTTGCACCCCCAGAAAATGGTCATTAGAGCAAACTGTCCCCACAACTGCAGTTTTGAAGGACTTGGTCCAAAAGGGAACCCAGAAACAAAATAACTGGCGTGCAGCATGGGTTGCCAGGGGATTGGGTTCTGGGTGCTGAGGTAGAAACAAAGCTGTTGGGCAGTACAGACATACTCTTGAGCAGCTCAGTTCAATGCCTGTAGTTCAGCAGTGTGAGCCAGCACCTGCCAGTTCATGTATCCATATCCTGATGTACTTACCCCAGCAGCACATACATTGATCTCTCAGCTGAAATAGGTTTCATATGCCAAATGTGTTTGGCATGAAAGTTACTGTAGGAAAGTAAGGTAAATAAGTAAAACCAATTAAAGTTGGTTTTGTTTTTTCAAATGACAGTCAATAGGATTATTAGGACAAACCTCCCCCTCTCTCTCCAGCCTTACATAAATGTTGCCGTGGTGCACGTCAGCCTAATCTTGATACATGCACATTTTACTCTGTGGGGATTAAATACTATGTACCATGCATCTCTATTGGAGCTGTAGCTGGAATAAAACATATGGAATCAGACAGTGCCTGGGGGATTTTGATAGGAAAAAAACCTTTGTGATTCTGCCCAAGTGTTAACTTCTCAGAAATTATCTGCCTGTGAACTGAGATTATGGATAGAATATATGCTGTTATTCTTTTTGGTAAGATTTGCAGTGCTTTGATTTATCTGAGGAAGCAAAGGACCTGCTTTATTTTGGATCATTGGAAAGCTTTTAGCATGGTTAGGAAAAGTGAAATTATTATAGATTGTTTTATTACAAAGAAGTGTTTTCGTGGTTTACTGTTTATGTCACTGGCACAGGTCAGCCTTAATTTCTACTGCTGTAAATAGCTTAAATAGACACAGGCACCTCAGTCCAGAAGTCTTCTACTTTAAACATTCAGGATGCATCCCATCTGTAGATGAGACTGTGGCTTTGATAACAGCCATAAAAAGGAAGCTATGTATCTGCATAAGTCTGTAAAGAAGGGGAAATGCTGTTCTTGAATGCACCTGTAATAGTGGTTTTTATTTTTTTTTCAAATACACCTTTTGAAAGGTGAGGTTACACCATTTAATATTTTTAGAGGAGAATGACATTATGTGCCTGATGACTTGTCATTTCCTCGAAGCAACTTTATGAATGCCTAACTGGAATAAATAAGCCAGTCTGATTTCTGTAGCGGGTCTAATAAACGTACAGGTATGGGGAAAGTGACACTCACCCCTGTCTAATTCCAGACAGCAAGTCCAGGGCATGTTTGAACTCGGTAGATTCACAGAGGCAAATCCTCTGGAAAAAGCAGGCTGCCATCACCAGACTTGCATGGAAATGCCCAGGAATCAAGGAACACAGTGGATAAGAAGCTTCCTTGTCAATATAGAACAGAAGAGAAGGTGCAAGAGTTAGGGTGCCAGACCCAATGCATTTTGTTGACACAAAACAGCAGCATGTTGATGGCCGTGGTGCTAGAAAATTATTAGTGGTTTAAATACAGTGATGATTGTGGAAGGTGTTCCTGCCCATGGCAGGGGGGTTGGAACTAGATGATCTTTAAGGTCTTTTCCAACTCAAGCTTTTTCTATGATTGATTCTCTGATGGATGTCAAGCAATTGTCATTATATTGAGACAAGAATGCTTTTCTGTTTTATTCTGAAATTTATTTAAAACTATAGCCTTTAAAATCATGCATCCATTTTAAACAATTTGGTCATTCTACTCTAGATTGGGTGTTATTAATTGCAATCGTGAAGATTTTCATTTAAAATGGAAAATAAGCAAATTAAATTGAGCCTCCACATCTTCCAAGTTTTTGACAAATGAAAACTGAGACCTTTTATCTTAGGATTTTTGAGAAAAATGCCCATGTCTTTCTAGCCTATCTTCTTCATGTTGTGAGTGCATGTAAAACACATCACACTTCTCAATATAGTCTTTCTATTATGAAAACAAATATTAGTAGTGAATTCTCATGGATCTGCTCAAAAAGAGTTTGTTGAGCCTTGATTCTGTAAGATCATAGCAAAGTAAATGGCTGAAAAATAATATATCAATGATAAATGCTATGGTGGGATTGGTTACAGATACTCTGCTGGCCAAGTCCATCACCTTGACTCCCTCATCCAATAAGTGAGCATAACGCAGCACATGACCATAATAAAGGATTTGGTTTTCACTTTTGCCTCCCCAGGTGATCTGATGCATTTGCCACCCTACCTTAGGATGGACTTTTTATTGAACCGTGGCATGCAGGGCACGAGCAGAGACCTGGGTTTGGGACAAGCCTGCTTGGAACCTCAGAAGAGCCGAACCTTGAAGCGTCCCACTGTCCTGGAGCCGATACCCATGGAGACATCCTCCACAAGAGAAGTACAGTCATGGCAACCTGGTGCTGTGGCAACGTTACCTCAGCGAGAAGGGGCTGAGCTAGGACAGGCAGCAAAAATGAGCAGCTCCCAAGAATCCCTGCTGGACTCCCGGGGCCACTTGAAAGGAAATAATCCCTACGCAAAATCTTACACCCTGGTATAACAAAAAGAGCATGACTGGACAGTGGCTGTAAATACTTACACTGAAAAAAAAATCCAATTAAAGCTACCTTTTTTTTATCGAATTCCAATATTTATAATTAAAGAAGAAGATTGCCAAAATATTTGACAAAAAATATGAACAACAGACAGTGCAAAGACTCTCCTGCTTTTTTTCTGTCTGAGTGTGAGCTTCATCCGACTGGACATCGGAATTTTTGGGTAAAAGAGTCCAGTTTTCTGATCTTCACAAGCGTTTGTGTTTTTACTGATTTTCTACGAAATGCATGGAGACTTAACTAAAACATTTTAACTGGAACTTCCATCAAGACAGACTTAAAAAGGAAAAAAATCACAAAAAAAAAAAAAGTGGCACCCTATTTGTGAATTCAACAGGAACATTGATTTGGAAAAAAACAAAAAGTCTTTTGTCATGTTTGCACTTTTTTTTTTTTAATTAGAAAATGGGTCCTTGAGTCTTTTTTTGTTGTTAATTAGAATGAGTGATGTCAGTGGAGTGAGGGGGTTACTTTGGTTTGGTTTTTTTTAATATTAATTTAATGAGACACTCTTTGCATTTTGTCTATGCGAAATAAAAGGGTCTTCTGCCTTTATTTGTGATGTCTGCTTCCGTTGCCTTCTGCTGTACTTGGTTTTCCCCAACTGTAATAGCCATGTCACCACCGTACTCTGAACAATGTCTTCTTGCACCTTGGGCAGAAAAGGAAAGGGTGGGTCATACCTTTGGAAGAAAATTGGGGTTCACTTTACCCACAGCTTTTTGGTACCATGGGGCAGAGAGCCAGAACAACCCAAGTCCTGGGTGCATTGAACCAGACTCCTCCAGGAGTCTCTGCATTCACTTCATCTGCCACCGGGAGGCTTTTGTTCATCTTCATTACTTCTTGGCTCAGAAGAAATGTGTTGATGTTACTCTACTTACTCCCTGTGAAGGGATCTTTAGTCCATTTGGGAGCAGCACTCACAGGAATTAGGTGCTTACATAAGTACTGGGGGTAAAAATACCCTTAGCTTTTCCCATAATGGGAGAAAGGGGAGAAAAAAGTTATTCCTGGTCTAAGATCAATGCAGTTTTCTTTAGAGGAAATAATCTCTTCACAGGGGGAGCTGTCAGCTCATATTACTTTGTTGTATATTTTGATTATATGAGAAGTTATACTGCTTGTTTCATAGAAAGCATGAATGATTGAATACTGCAGTTGGTGAGTTTAACACAACAGCATTTGAGCCTCCTTGCTAAGTGCCTCCTTGTGTGTATTCTGGCTACCTCTGTGTGCATTGACCAGGAGAACACAGGGCAAAGCATCCTATATTAGTGCTAATGTGAACATGCTCTTCAAAACTGTCTGGAAATATTAGCTGGGGTCTGAAAGCAATAAAATACAGTATGTTTGATCAGACTGAGAACCTCCTGCAATTTCCCTGACTGGTGACGGTGTAGGCACTGCTAATTCAAACATTTATGTGCTATGCTCAATTCAAGTTGGTTTAAAATAGAAAAATGCTGTTATGTATAATTGTTTCATTATTATTATTAATGTAATTACACCGTCAGAAGGGCACTAAGTTAGCAAAGTTAGTGGGAGTGCTGCACAAAGTTAGCTTAAGTGTCTTGAAATGAACCAGGTTGTACTTGCATCCTAAACTCTGTCAAGCCCAAGTGCTAAAATTCTGGGAAGTCCTACAGAAGAAGCCAAATGAAGAAATCATTGAGGTATGTGCTTCTTACAGGCCTACAGACGAGTGCGGATATGTCACTCAGATAAGGAACCACTTACCATCTAGTCTGTCTGTTTGACCAATATGGTGATAAAGACAACACTAGAAAAACCCAAAGCAAAGAAAAAAAAAAAAAACAACAAACAATCCAAAAACACCCAAACTTCTAACTCAAAAAAAAAAAAAAAAAATTTCCAAACATAATGAAAAAAACTATGTGCTAAGGTATTTACAGGACCCACCAACTATGTGCTAAGGCATTTGCTCTGGTATATTGTGGGTTTTTTTCTATAGAGGAATATTTTGTTAATAAGAAAAACATGCTGCAAAAAACTGTAATTCCATTTTAGTCCTGTGGGTGATAGGAGACTTTACTTCAAAAGATTAATTTAAGAGCTAAAATTCTTCCCTGCCTTCTGTCTGCTAAAAATCGTACCTCCTTAGAGAGACTAATTCTTTTTCAAATTATACTTTTCCCCATGCCCCAACCTCAGCTAACCCTTTAATGATTCACAGGTAGTAATTAACTCTCCCTTTTTGTCTCAAATGAGTTAGCAACTCCCTCACTCCTGCCTTTTCTAAGAACCCTTTTATCCTTCTTTATTACATTACTGTTTCACTTAAATTGTCTGATTAACACAATTATGTTAAACTCAGTACAGTTTTTCCTTCTCCTTGTTTTTAGGTTGGAGCTTGATTTTCTTACTCAGAACCAAAGAAATTTTGACTGTTTAAAAGATAGGGTTTTGATCAATTATTTTTTAACCAAGTGAGCTCCATATCAACTTTACCATAGCTAAGAGGAGTTAGGAGTGATAAGACAGGTAAGGTATTACCACACCAGTAGCTGAAAAACAAAACCAACCTCGGGGTACTATCTGGGACACGCAGAGTCCAGAGGAGCTTTTTTGCAATGAGGTTTCCCACTGTCCTGGGGGATGATATCCTTCCCTGGCTTGCAGGTGGGTGAATGGCAATAGGTCTCCACCTGATTCCAGGCATTAAGTGATTTGGGGTAAATATCTTCAGACTTTGATGACCAACACCCTTTTGCCTGCACAGCCAGATATGCATGAAGATTTTTTTTGGTTGGCTGGGCTTGGTATTTTTTTGGCAGGGTGTTGAAGACATGCACAGCACAGAGGTGGAATAAAGGGGGCAGCTGGAAAGGCAAACTCTGCCAGCAGAGTAGGTTAAAAAGCTCTCTCAGAGAAGGAGCTCTCTTTGGAAGAAGAGCAAGGTAAAAAGAAAAAAAAACCACAGTTTGGACAGCCTGATAATAGTTTTACTGTTAAGTCAGGTTATTTTAGGTCACAGCAGTTGCTTAATGGGTTCTCGTGGTTGACTATAAGGCATTCCAACAGGGAAAAGAGAGTGCTTTTCACCATTAATTTTCTGTGAGCTTGCCTGAGCTTCCCAAAGGGAACCTCACCACCTCCCCAGAAAGAAAATGCTGATGTAGGAAGTGCAGCAGCCCAGTGTACAGTGCTAGCACTACTGAGGGTCATACAGTGCACTTCCCTTAGGTTTTTTTTGTACTTGCTGAACTATTCCTCCTTTTGTTCACAATGAATGTTATGCTACTTTTTTTCAAGATTTCAGAGCAGGATGGTGTTAGAATTAAAAAAAAAAACCAAACACACACCCCAAAACAAACAATAACAATAGAAAAAAAAAAAAAAAACAAACAATAGCAACAACAACAACAAACAAACAACAAACAAAACAGAACAATAAACCCAACAACAAAACCAAGGATCTGTAACTATTTTCAGGGCCTTGTAAAATTCCCCACAGGCATGGGAGCATTTGGTACACTGTCTTCCCACCTTACAGCAACCTCCCCCTGGCTCGGCTTTAACCACCTCTGCCCTCCGAGGTGACTGAATTTCCCTATTGCAAGCACCCGCTGAAGGGGCTTGGTTCTTTTCAGTCCTCATGGTGGGTGAGGAACAAGCACCAGCAATAACCCTGAGTGCAGAGCTGTCTGGACAGAACCACAGCAAGAGGGGACAGCTTTCCTGCCTGTTGGAACAATCATTTTGAGTGTAAAATGAAGAACTGTCTCTCTGCAGTGCAGTTGTCAGGAGGAAGGTTTCTGTAGGTATTTTTTCTGATGTTGCTGGACTAGAAACTTACATACAGAATTTCTAGCCAGTGAAATTTATTTATTTATTTTTAACTGGGAAACATATACACATAAAAGGTTTCAAAATTTCTGTGACTGACTGTGAAAGAAACAGATCTCTACCCTTGCCCATGGAAGAGTAATGCCAAAATTAATTTCTCAGAATATTGAAACAAACAAAAAAAATCCTTTGAGATAAATTGTAGAAGTTACTAGTTTTACACTAAAATTGCCAATTTTTCATTCTCTGAATCTGTCAGGAAGCATCTAAAAAAAAAAAAAAAAAGGA
>VWZY01012665.1:50630-74591 GCA_013399075.1 Chloroceryle aenea | reverse complement strand
AGAAAAAAATGCAATTCAATTCATTGGACTTTTTTATTTAATTGAAAGCGAGTAAGATAGGTGTTTCATAAAAGGATATCACATAATCACAGAGTACTGAAGGAACTGGCTGATGCAGTTGCTGAACCACTCTCCATAATATTTGAGAAGTCATGGTAGTCAGGTGAAGTCCGTTGTGNCATTATTGATATTGACAGTGGCATTGAGTGCACCCTCAGCAAGTATGAAGATGATACCAACATGGGGGTGCAGTTGATATGCCAGAGGGACAGGATGCCATCCAGAGGGACCTAGATGTGCTGGAGAGGTGGGCCCAGATGGACCTTATGAGGTTCAACAGGGTCAAGTGAAAGGTCCTGCACCTGGGCCAGGGTAATCAGCATTATCAGTATAGGCTGGGAGAGGATATACTGGAGAGCAGTCCTGTGGAAAGGGACTTGGGGGGGCTGCTGGATGAAAAACTGGATATGAGCCGCCAGTGTGCAATCGCAGCCCAGGCAGCAAATCACATCCTGGGCTGCATCAGAAGAAGTCTGAGTGCTAGAAAATGCTCTGCATCAACCTTGAAAGTACAGCAAGTCCGTGAACTGCCTTTACATCTGTGAACCCCTTTTCAGACACTCATGCACACAGGAGATACTAGGGAGCTACATTCAGTGCTGTACCATCTCTTCCTAACGTGGTACAGAAAAACCACATCCATTTCCATAGGTGGCACTCAGAGCAGGTATGGAGGTGGTCATTGTTTGCCTCCTCAGGAATGTACAGAAAGCTTTATGCCAAAGCTAACAATGTCATGAAGCAAATTTGTTCAAAAGCTAATAATTATGTTTATCCTTAATACAGTTGTTGCAGCATAGCTTGATAATTAGGGTTCTCACTGGAAAAGACCACTCAGTGGACCCAATGTTTTCATGACAATCTCTCATTTTCAATAATATCCAGCATTAAAACAGCCTGGTGCCCTGCCAGTTCAATCAGTTGTCCCTAGATAAATGAGAGTTTTCTGAGTCTGAGGCTCTGAGGCCAACAAACCACCTACTAAATCAGGCCTAGGCATCCCTTGGCATCTGCCTTTTGCTAGCCTCTTTCTCCTAGATTCAGAGTCTAGCAGAGGTTTGTGGGGATTCAGCTTCTACATGGAAGCTTCGAGGATCTCTTCTCATCAGGGCAGATCCTCACCCTTTGGATTACCTTGGTAGCTTCCCTCCATTGTCTGAAAGCAGTCCAAGCTACCGTCTACAGCCACAACAGCCTGGAAACCAAAAAGAAACATTTCGGTTTTGATTTTTTTTTCCTTATAAAATAAAGGCAACTTTTAGAATTTCCATTCTCCTGGCAAGCTACACATTTTCCTTCTCTGCCCTGGGAGGAAAATGGAAGCACTTCCAACACTCACATTCCCTGAAGAACAGAAAGCATTTTCGCCACGTCCAATGGTCATCACATTGACATGCTTCTCTGTGCCACGCCATCTGAAAAATGGAGCAGCTGTGACAGGGCTAGACAAGGACTGGTTCTCAGCGGGCTTGACAGAGTTAGACAATATTGAGCCCAGGGTAACAAGAACTTGCCAATGCTTATTTAGCTGTGTGAGCTGGGCCTGAAAGCAGCTTGAAATTTTGCCATGCAAATTAGTGATTGCTCGACTGACCAGGTAGCTGAACCAGCAGAAAAATCAGCAGGTGCTGATGTGTCTGAACTAATCAGAAATACCAGTACCTAAGGCAACTTCCAAACACTAACAAAAAGTACAACTCCCATAGAAAAATAGCATGTTCCCTGTGCGCAGATGAAACAATTTCCAGCATGTGAGTTCTGAAGCAGTTTTTAGAGCTCAATAAAGAGCACCAGACTGGACCACATGAGAAAAGAGAAAGTCTTGCTTATTTACCTAGTAATATATTAATTTGGTTTTTACATGGTTTGATAACAAACTCAACATCAAAATCTGCATAGTCCCATTAAAATACATAGGCAGGTCTGACGGGATAAAATCTTTCCTATTTTTACAGTCACTGAAGTCCCAAAGTCTTTAGTAGGGGTTTAGGGTAAGAGAAGCAGACAGGTAAGAAAGCGGTCTTCTCAGAGAAGAACAATGACAGACACCATAAGCTAAGACCTTGGCAAGATTCACCACAACTTTAAATTCATCAGGTCTTGCCATGTAGGCAAACTTATGCATAGCTGATTCCTGTGTCCAGACAATGCTTGACAGTATGTTTTCTATCTTTTGCAGTTTTAATCAAAATTGAAAACTTCAGCATTTAGAAACAGTGGCAATATCAAATATTGTTGTGGCTCTGACAGTGACATGATGTAGTGTCAAAGATGTCAGAATATTAAGGTCAGATGTCTCTGAGCTTTTCGTTTAATCCTATTTTCACTGAGAAGGTAGGATTCTACCCTCCTAATAGGGTACAGCAACATTTCTAGTACTAAACACTCATGAACCATATATCTCATAGGGGAAAGCTGCTGGTATAGGCTTTTGTTGGCACTTATACAGCATATATCAAGAGTGTAACCAAGTGTGGAAAAATGACTGGAAGTGAGTTAGAAGNGAGCTGCTCTTTAATCTAACACGCTTTGTATATCTGCACGGGCTTTGCAGACAGTGAATTTATCACTGTCAATCCACAAGAACCTGTACTTCTGTTGCTTTCAATAAGCTGCACTATTCGCTCTGCCAGTCACAAGAGTCTCTCTTTGGGTGCTGCCAGCTCCTTACTGGCTGTGTGGGACTGTGGAGCACGACTAGAACTGGGGAGTGCACTGCACTGTTAGTGAATCTGGAGCTGTGAGAGTTCAGATAGACTGAACACGTCAGGACTAATAGTGTCAAATTGGACATCGGTCCAAGTCTAAGCCCAGACGCCCCCAGCCCCTCTGATATCTGAGGAGCAGCTGGAACGTAAGGGGGCTTATTTTCTGCCAAATAACTTTACCCTTTTATGCGACACTCAGTAACTCAGAAGCCTGAATGCTTTATATGCCCTCCATCATACCTATGAGGAAGGAAAGGCTGTAGGGCTCTGATACTTTCTTCCAGGTCATTGTACTGACACAAGACTTCAGCCTTGATTGGTTTTCATGTAGGTCTTGATTCTGCTCAGCTGATCTTGGTGGCTAGTTGCCCAAAGAAGTTGTGGGGTTTCCATCCTTGGAGATATTCCAAATTTGAGCAGACAAAGCCCCGAGTCACTTGAACTACAGTGGTCCTGTTCTGAGCAAGGGAGGGATATTCCCTGAGGTATCCTCTGTGATAAATGACTCTGTGATTTCAAAACAAAATTTCCCATTGGAGCAGAACTGCACTTGGAGTTCCTCATTTGTAAGGACCTGCTTTCCTCCTTGTTATTGATAAAAAAAACCCAAAACCTGCAGTTTTTCTCTCCTTGCCTTTGGAAGGGCAGAAATACTTCTACATTTGAAAAAAGTCCTTTTTCCTTTTTCCCTGGTTCTTCAGTTGCACACCTTACTGGGGGTCATGGGGAAACTTCTGGCTTCAGGTTTATCTCGTGCTACTATCCAGCCACCTTCCAAGTTTCACCTCAGCTTTACATATATATAATATTACAAATATTATCAAAATATGTTCTGAATGTGCAGTCCCAAAAGTCAGGTGAAAGTTTATCCTTCATCTCCCTATAACTAACTTAGTTTCCCATGCTAAAGAGTGCAGGCAACTGCTGCTTCTTCTCACCGTGGCCTTCTGCAGAGAAACTCAGAAATGTTTGTGGAGCACTTGGACACTGGGGACAGTATTCATTAAATGAAATGAGAATCATGAAATAGTCAGGCAGCCAATGAATAATATATGTTCAATTCAATCTCTGAACAATGTATTCTAACTAAAATACAGGTAGTAAAGAAAATAAGGAGTAAGTTCCCATTCATATAAATAGGACTGGACTGAGGAAGTGGAGGGATATAGGCTTATGAAGTCAAAACCCATGTCATAACACATTTCATCACAGAAAAGCAAGTCCCATTAGTACTGCAGGGGTATCTAATTTTGGCATTTCTCAGCTTCAGATGGTTGGTTTTGCAAGCTAGTTATTTTTTATGTCCTTTATAGTGTGCAGAAACTTTCTGATGTTTTTCTAACCAATGACCTTGTTTGAAAAGAGCATCTATGGTATTTTAATGACTTTCAGATAAATTTTATAGCTGATGCTTTCAATCATCATGGTACTCTAGGGTCCAAACCTAAATATATTTTCTCTGAAGGCATGTCAATTTTAAAAAAAGAATGAAGGATGTCAATTACATCTCAACATTCTCCAGAGTGTTTGAAAATATCTGCTGAATCAATACATCTATAAACTTTTTTCCAATTAATTAATTAAATAAATAAAAGGCAATACTTATAACGAAGTATGCTGCTCTGGAGAAAAACTTGCAAAGTTGACTGATTTATAAAAAATTAAATATTTCCTTTATTTTTAGCAAAAGTTTGTTGTTTAGCCCTCTTTTTATATTACAATATTTACTACATAATTTCTACAGACAGTGTAGACTTAATTCTTCAAATAGCTGAGCAATCCCCTGAAAAGAAGATTCTAAGGACGAACACAGGAATTTCTTTGACACATGCAGCCAAAATGCCTTCCAGTTGCATAGACAAAACTGTACTTATAATGCACTTCCATCATTAAAAATTGATGTTGTCGTCATGTTGCTAGCTGACAGCTTTGGGGTGAGCTGTGATGGATTTTCCTGTGTACCATGGTCCAGAGATGGTGGGGAGGGTAGTGATGCAAACCCGCTCCTGGTGTCACCCCCTGGTCCCTCCACACTGTGGAGCTGTGACTGATTCTGCCCTGTACCCATGGGCTCCCAAGGTCAGGTACTGCTACAGAGAAGCAGGACTGGGGGCTGTGATTGTCACTGAAGGCTGAAAACACTGCTACAGGCTGGTACAGGCACATGCCTTTTGTGGGGCTTTGGGGTCTTTTTTTAAAATGCACATACATTTTAAAGGTTACACTCTTTTGTGACATTTCCATTCTTCTTTTCTTGCTCGTGGTGGTGCAGCTGACAAATTGAAGCCAAAGAGTAATCCAAATAACTGTTTACTGAAGTCCTCTGTTTTCTCTTCTTGGCTACCTCTGCGACCTGGGTAGTGTTCATATGGCTGCTCATAAGTGATTCTGAATGCTGAATTTGACCCCAATCAACCCAGACAGCATCTGTCAGATGGCAAAAAACAGCTCCTGACAGACAAACAGAAGAGCAGAAGGACTATAAAAATAAGGGTGTTAGGTACAGCCTTTAAAACATTTGACCATATATAATGAGATAATATCCTATGAGATTAATCCTAGTTGACATTAATTTCCATGTTTTATGAAACCTTTTTTAATTGTCATTATGCTCTGTGGGGGCTGTTCACAGCTTTTCTGCCCTAAAGTTAACCTTCAAAGAAGCTACAACTTCTGCAAGAAAGCTTTCACTAAACAGCTCCTGCAGAGAGAGCCCAGAGAGAGACCCCTGCTTCCCTTCCCTGGGTCACATATAATTGGAACTCATGATATGGGACAGATCTCCAGCTAGTAAAATTAAATATCACTCCTCCAGCTGATGACATATTATATATAGTCATATATCGTATAGTATATACACTGCTAATAAAAATTCTGGGTTTTGTTTTTTTTTTTGGGGGGGGGTATTGTCTGTCTATAGACATAATAGACACGGTTATATGCATCTCTGTGTAGGATACACACTGTTTAAGTTACAGGCACCTATGTATGCACACACATTTAAATTAATATGTGCTTATAATATAACCAGAATGTCTTCAATTCAAATACAGGTATTAGGTTATATCTTCCTTTATATGTAAACATAAGTGAAGTGTATGAGGAATACATTTTGTTAGGCCAAGGGTTGGAAAAATAGACATGCTTGCTTGAGAACTTTTCCAGGTCATTTTCAGGTCTCATGTACCCCATACTTTTCTTTCTTCCCTTTTTTATATCAGCCATGCTAACAAATAATCATATCCTTCCTTGCAAACCTTGCTTCACTCAATAGCCTTAGATTATCACAGCTACAACATAGCTGGTGTTAGCTGAACTCAAACTGACACTTTCTTGAAGATTTCCCATGGACACATCATGACGTCCAGGCGTGACACAGCCCCTTTTCCTCTCTGTGGAAAACTACTGTTATTTTTCTGAGTTATATTTGGATTGTTTATCCTATCACAAACCCAAACACTGCGATGCATAACACAGCTCCTCTTGTTTGGTGAGTACACAGAGGCTTGAGATCTGTTGCTGTCTGCGGTGACTGAGGAGTAGAGACTTAATTAAATCTGTCCATCAGGAGGTGAACCGCTTCCCTTTTTAAATTTTTTTTTAATAATTGAAAGATACACAGGTAATTAATTGCCTTTTCGATTTATCACCTCCTGTATCAGGGCTGCTGGCGCAAGCCATGGAGGTATTTTACTCTGGGTGTCAGAAGGAGAAGGGGAGGGAAGATACGGGGAATATTCTCTGGTAGTCCAGGTTGGGGAACCATCTGGAAAGCAGCCTGGGAGCAATTCGTCAGCTCTGCAAGATGAAGCTCAGAAGCCAAATGCCTTTTTTCTTCTGCAAGAGCTAGCAAAAAGTAAACCAGATTCTGCTGCAATGAATTATTAAAAGGAGTTCATTTAACATCACTGTGATCTGGCCTAAGTACAGGCAGGGCAAAGTGGTTTCCCAAGTCTTCCCTAAGTGTCCTATTAGAGGACAAAAATGTGATTTTTTTTCAGAAAAAATATCTGCTGGAGAAATCTTAAGATAAAGCAAAATAAGTTTTGGAGAAGGGAAATATTTAAATGGGAGCTCCTGGTGCAAAAAAAAAAAAATTAAAATAATAATATAAAAAAAAAAAAAGCAGCAGGGCTTTAAGTTTAAGTGTCTCAATAAAGAAAAATAAGCCTCCTTTAAGTAATTAAATGTCACAATAAGGTCACCAGAGCCTTCTCCAGACTGAGCAACATTAGCTGTGTCAGCCTTTCCTCATAGCAGAGGTGTTCCAGACCTCCTCTGGACTCGCTCCAACAGATCCAGGTCTTTCCTGTCTTGAGAACACCAGAGCTGGACACAGTACTCCTGGTGGTGTCTCACCAGAGCAGAGTAGTGGGGCAGAATCACCTCCTTTGACCTTCTGGCCATGATGCTTTTGATGCAGCCCAGGGTTCATTTGGCCTTCTGGGCTGCGAGCACAGATTGCCAGCTCATGTCCAGCTCTTCATCCACCAGAACTCCCAAATCCTTCTCTGCAGGGCTGCTCTCAATCCATTCATACCCCAGTCTGTACTGATACTGGGTGTTGCCCCAACCCTGGTGCAGGACCCTGCACTTGGCCTTGTTGAACCTCACACAGGCCCATTTCTCAAGCTTGTTCAGGTTTCTCTGGATGGCATCCCTCAGGTGTGTCAACCACACCACTCACTTGGGCTAGTATATAGCATCAAGCACACTGTTCACAGGTTTCAGGACAAGTAAGTTCAATAACCCAGGGATTTTGAGTATTCAATTGTTTCATGAAAGACTAAGCAAAACGCATACAGTTGTTTTCTTTACACAGCAAGCTAGAAAGTCAATAGATGAAAATTTGAGAAGGCAGCAGACAGCAATCCTGTGTATGTTGCACCAATTTTTCTTAGTTCTTCCAGCAGAATTTTCATCTTCTCCAATTGTTCCTCTGTGCAATGCTGTGTAATTCAATTTCTCATAGCCTTATTAGCTTTGTCAGCAAGGCTTTTAACTTCTAGTTTTTGCAGCCATGAGTCCCAGATCATCAAGCAAAATGAGGGTATGCCTAAAGCCTGGGTTGTGATGTTCAGTCTCCAAGGCAAAGATCCTGTTAATTCAGTATGGCCAATAGTTTTCGTAATGTGTTTCACATAAAAATGTGTGGGTAGCACAGGCTCTAAAGTGCATTAATAAGTGGATAATGGTGTACAAATGCTTTAGGGTTCCTCTTTTCTTCCCCTTTCTTCTTGTGCTCTTTAATATATGACGTGAAATAATAGCTATCTGTAAAACAAGTAATAGGAGAAAAGAAAAAAAATTTTGTGACTAGACTTTATAACTGAATTGTTTAATAAACACAATTTTTAAAAAGAGCCCCTGAAGACAGTTTCAATATGTTTTGCATTACTGGTACTTTTAGAAAATAAGTAAAATATGCGAAGAACCACCATCAGTTTGTATCTGACTAAGGATTAGAAGAGCTCTGTAAAAACCTATTACCACAATCATTTGTTAAAATTTCTTTGCTCTTTTAATTTTCAGTGGGACAGGCCATAAAATGTCCGTGGAAAACTCTCACAGTCCGTATTGGCACTGGGATGACCTTGGTAACTGCAGAATTTGGGAACATGAAATTATTGGTAAGATTGTTTTACAAGAGCATCGGGAGGTAGCAAGACAGGTGTTTGGTGGGCATGTACATGTGTCCGTAATGAAGGACAGCAATGAGAACATCCTTCTTTAATGTGAGTTGTTAAGTTCAGTAAGTCTAGTCATGATAAAGGTGTTGTGTTTGTATGAATTTTGACAGTTTTATCAGCTGAGTGAAAATAACTGCTTAAATTCTCCATTTTCATTTCTTTCCCTATTCACTTTTCCTTATACATTAATAGTATATTGTATAGCATATTTGACTGGATATTCATTACTAAAGAATTGTGGCCAGTCAGGTTTTCTAACCTTTACATTCAGGAAGTTCCTTGGAAAGCACTATAGCTATAAGCAATATGTTCTTATGTGTTATATTATATTATAATTATATTATAATTATTATGCTTATATTATGCTTATGTGCCCTAAAAGAACTGCATTTGGCAGCTAATCATAGTGCTTTTTTCCTAAATGTAAAAAATACACATTAGCATAAATATTCAAATGAGACTGAACCATTAAAGACCCATTTGTTCTACAAATAGAACTGTAGTGACTTTTTGAATATGTTCTTCCTGAAAAGCAGTTTTCAAGAGATGTTATATACTTACTCTAAGAAATTATATACTTTAAGAAAACGGAAGGTATCTGTTGTCTTGAAGGAGAGTAACTAAACAGATATATCAATCTAATTTTCTGCCTCGATTTTCGGGATTGTGGTTCTTTTACCATTTTGAAAAGAATGAGCAAATCCCCAGATGAACTTGAATAAAAATGCTTGTTCTTTTGAGTTTGATGAACTAGTTATTTTTAGTCAGGTTTAGTCACTAGAAGAAAGATTTTTTTTTTGAGAGAGAGAGTTTGCATAGATACTTAAGGATTTTTATAACACTTTAGAAGCACAGGAAAAAGCACTCTACAGCAGTTCTGATGCTTTTAAAATATTTTAAATGCTTTAATGAAAAACTCCACAAAATCTCACTGAGAAATGATGTTATATGTGTAAGAATATTAACGCTTGTATGTTAGTATGTTACTGAAATATTTTTTTATTTTGCTACTTTATTCAAAATCAGGTATTCCACTTTAGAATACTGCAAAATAACCAATTTTTACTGTCAATAGCTATCAAATATGGCATATAGAAGAAAAAAAAACAAACAAACCACAAACCTGTTTTTGTTTTATTTTCCAATAAGGTTTTTAATGGCTAATAATGTTCATATTAGTGTATTCACCTTTTGAAGAAAGTTTATTCCCTTCAGTAGCAAATGCAGAAAGACAGTGAAGGAGAATTACATAACAGACTAAGTAACTTTATATATAGGAGAGACTCTCTCTCATACTACTGACATGCTCAGCCTACTCCAGGTCTGAGATCAGATCATAAAGAAGCTGATCTCACAACTGGAAGCACGCCCAGTGAAGCAACTGCTTTCATTTTTCTCCATAGTGAAGTCAAAGAAGGAAAAAAAAAATGGTTGCACCATGGATTTGTGCTTAATTGTAACTGATAGATAATCTGACCAATTTTCAGTCTTACCTTTGCTCTGTCTAAATTTGAACCCCAAGGCCTTGATTCCTGCATATTGCTCAGGAAGAAACAGAACTTTAAAATTTTATTGTATGTATATATACGCATGTGAATATATCTGTATCTACATGTATGTGTATATATATATACATACATATGTGTACTTTAATATGTAAAGACATGTTTAAACAAGAGAAAAAAGAGAGGTCAGCCTGCTCAGAGTAGTTAATAGTATTCTGGCCTGCAAAAATTTGGGTTGATACCTTGCATATCAAACAGTGTATGTAGCCTAAAACTGTAGGAGCAGGTATTTAAACACCACAACTCTAGCAGTTATATGTTGTATAAATTTCTGTTACACTCTGTCCCACAAATATTCCTTCTTATTTTCTTCTTATTTCCTGCTCTTTTTTTTTTTTTTTACTGAGGAAATGTACACAGAGACTTAAGCACCAGAACCTGAGGTTTGTTCTTTCTTTCACACAGGCAGGCTGAAAGCCCATGTTTTTCTCATTAGATGGCTTTTGTGACTTGGAAAAGGGGTATTGCAATCTCAGTATACAATTGATGCATGGTGCACAGATGCAGTGCCTTGGAAAACATTTGCATTGACTATCATGATGTTTTCCTAATTAGATGCCTCTGAATACAGATCTATTTCCAGCATGGTTTTTACATCAAACTGCACAACAAATTCAGCTCAACTGGCAGTTTAGCTTACCCAAATGCCATCAAGAGAAGTTAGCTGAAATAAATTAAAGAGGCAGTAATGTGCTCATAGCGTTAACATTAGCATTTTGTGGCCTTTAGCTAGCTCAGGCAATAAACAAACTTGGATTGTGAAAAGTTTCCTGCTTATGCAGACAGAAGGGTGTCTGATGGCTGAAGGCTGATTGCCGCTTCTCGTCAGACACCATCACTTGCCTTTCTGACAGGGTTTTGGAACGTTAACCACAGTCATAAAGTATCTTGCTCTCCAAGAGAGGGATAAAGGTGAGAAGCAGAAAAAAAGGAAGGTAAATGGGGGATGGATGTCAAAGAAAACTGGCTTTGAATAAGCTGATGGAATGAGCAGCTCAATAGCTGGGGTGCAGCTTAGGTTACCCTCCTAGGTTGCTGATTGAAGTTTGCTGACTGAAAACCAGCCAGCATGGATTTCAATTAAAGGTTTTTCTCTCCAGTCGTCCTTCAGACAGGTCAAGCACAGGCTGTAGAGAGAGTGAGACAATCTCCATTAGGATTTCTGGTGAAATTCAGAAGAGGTAGCTATGTTTTCTCATATCATCCTACTCTTTCCACCACTGCTGGAAGCAAAATTGCTTTTAAGTACCTGGAGCTGTATATATAAAATACAGCTGAATTATGAATTTAACCACTTCCTCAAGCCAGTTTCCTAGATCCCCAGACAGACAGGGATGTAAGCAGTTACACTGTCACAAGTGCTGAGCATTTAGCAGCCCCTCCCCACAGAAGACTATTTGGTGCTGATTGAAAGTGGTTCTTCTAGAAATGATCCATCACGGAGAGAAACAAGATTTCACCCAGCGATTAATGTCATGACTTTATCAAGTGATGGCACAGAAAGGAAAGAGACAGCACAGCCCTGACAGCAGGCACAAAAGTGATGGACGAGCTACTCTGGTAGGACAAAATGGTGCGAAAAGCTGAGCTGAGTTGGGGTCTGATGAGGTGAGAGGGGGAAAAAGAAAAATCTCACTTTTCTGTAAATCCAAACTATGTTGAATTGCTGTCAGTTTGTACCCAATTGTCTTTTTTGGTCTTTTTCTGGAGTCTTTTTTTTCTCTTTGAGGAACATGGATTACTTCAATTATTAAGACTAAAAAAGCATCATAGCAGGATAGACACTTAAAATGGAGTTATTTAAATAGGAGAACTATATGTTTCGTAAGCAATCATGTATTGGAGCCCCACATAGGAGTAATGAACAAAGGGAGCTGCTTTCTGCCCCTGTTGAAGCAGGTTTCCTGCCCCAGATTTGATTTCAGATGAATAGGGAGTACACTTGTCTCTTACAAGAAATCCTCTTGTAGAAGGGAGGAGGTGACAGAGGCCATATGGTTTATGGCTTTCTGTTGCCTGTGGGTGGCACATTTGACAAAAAAAAATTGGCCAAGGTGGGAAAACAGTTCTAGTCAACAGAAGTTCCTCAAAAGAAAAAAAAGCGCCACTTAAAATCTGATTCCTTTCCAGAAGTAGTGGATGGAGTGACTACACCCACTTTGCTTTGCAGGACCAGCCTTTATTTTATTCATATGCCACCTGAGTGAGGATCTAGGGACCAAATCAATCACAAATTCTCTACTTCAAGGTTTCACCTATACTGTATGCCAAGATGTGGGCCTTCACTCATGGTGTCATCCATCTTGTGGGCTCCTCAGCAGAGGTCCAGTCCAGACTGCCACCCAGGCTCCAGTAGCTCAAATTGCAGAGACCAAGCTGCTGGAGGACTGGAAGACCAGCCAGAGAGGAGCAGAGACCTGGGGCTACTCAGAATTTAATGGTAAGAACTTCCCCCAGCTGTCACACCACCTTCTGAGTGACTAAGCTGGCTACAACATGCTGCTTCATTTCCCCAAAATGATGTCATTACTTGAGAGCAAATCCTAAGATGCCATCACAAAACATTTACCCCTTACTTCTGAAGGGTCTTCAGTTTTTTATTTCATTTATATTAATATGCCTTCAGCTACCACAAGAGCTGCAATTCCAAAGAGCAAAAAATTTTAATGCTGTTCCATTAGATTGCAGTTTACTTAAACACGTGCTGGATTTAGCTTTATTCTGTCAGGCTAGGCTAAGATTGCTCTGGTATTCTACTGTAGTATAGTGTTTGATGATCAGTTTATTCCTTTTTTTTTTTTTTCAGGCAATAAATACTAGCTGTATGTGGCAAAACATCTGGAGCCATTTGTTAGTTCAAGACAGGAGTTGAGCAGAATAGCCAGCACAACCACAAACTAATTTTGAAGGTAGAATTTATTTATGTCAGCTGGTCAAACTACATGTACTGTGAGTATAAAAGTAACTGCAGTAGTAACTGTCCACCAATAAGGCTAACTGCACCTCCAAAAAGAAAAAAAGGCATTGAACTTTCTTCAATGAGTACATGGATGATTTTGTGTGGCAGAGAAGTAAATACTTATAAGATTTTGCACAGCTTCAGCTGAAGCCATTTCCAGTTCCAGGCATGGTACTGAACCATAGGGGTTAATTGCAAGGCAGCCCGCAGAGCAGTTCATCAAGTCAGAACAATTTAAAAACCGGTTTTGTTGCTTTGAAATGTAGGAATACAGAAGGCAATATGACTGCTGTAGCATAAAAATACAGCATGGTATAGTCCATGCCTGCTCTTATCAGTAATTAGACAATTACAGAAGTTTGTTTTCCAAGAATATTCACACCTTAAAAAGATAGGCCTTGAATAGCAAGTACATTTCATGCAATATCAGTCGTATAACAGCTCCCTTTTCAGCTGAAGAAGTAAGCAAAGATGTGGAAAAGAGAGGCTTTTTTTTTTTTTTCCTGTGGCCACTGTCAACTCAAGCTAAAGCAACATCAAAATCTTTCCAAAATTTGACTCTTGGAAAACAATTAGTTGAAAGGAGAACAGGTCTGCATAAACATTTTCAAGATTGAAGTGAAGCGCTAGTAGTGTTTGTAAAAATAAACAGTATCCTACCAATAAAATGTCTGTAATTGGACAACAGGTCAAGGGAGGTAATTCTGCCCCTCTACTCTGCTCTGGTGAGATGTCACATGGAGTACTGCATCCAGCTGTGGAGTCCCCAACACAAGAATGACACGGATCTGTTGGAGACGGTCCAGAGGAGGGCCACGAAGATGATCAGAGGGCTGGAGCACCTCTCCTGTAAGGAAAGGCTGAGGGAATTGTGCCTGTTCAGCCTGGAGAAGAGAAGGTTGTGGGGAGACCTTATAGTGACCTTCCAGTACCTCAAGGGGGTCTACAGGAATGCTCTGGAGGGACTTTTTATAAGGGCGTGTGGTGACAGGACAAGGGGCAATGGATTTAAACTGAAGCTGGGTAGATATAGATTAGACAATAGGAATAAGTTTTTTACTATGGGCGTGGTGAGACACAGAGATGGGTTGCTGAGAGAAGCTGTAGATACCTCATTTCTGGAAGTGTTCAAGACCAGGCTGAGATGAAGCTTTGGGCAACCTGGTCTAGTGGGAGGTGTCCTTGCCCATGGCAGGGGGTTGGAACCAGATGATTAATGTACCTTCCAACTCAAGCCATTCTATGATGATTCTGTGAACACATCGTGATGTGCAGCTGATAACAGTAAAATTAACTTTTGAAGAAATCACTCTGCCTTCAGAGTAATAGAAAAGGGAATTACTGAATGTCTGCCTAGCTCATACACTGCAAAAACAGTAAACATGCTCTCATCTAAGGTATCAGTTTAACTTTAAAGTCTATAGGACAGGAGGTTTCTCTCCCAGCAGGTTGTACATGTCAGCCTTGACAACTGGGAATTTCTGAGGCACAGAGTACTCAGCTCTGCACAGGAAAGCACAAAGAAACTTGAAATGTTCTGCAGGCATGACAAGTGACTTTTGAATATTAGTTTATATTTACTGAGTTGTAACTCTTAAACTTCTTAAAGATGGTGAATGCCATTTTTGTAATACTAAAAACTATGACAATCTTAAAATTAGAAAAATCATCCTGTTTATGCTGAAGTTCGACATAATGCATTAGCTGAAGTTTAAATTACATCAAAGAACAGATGATGAATTACTTGTTCATAAGAGTAACTCTTATCCAAAAAAAAATGGGCAAAATTACTTAATTCACTGCTGTACATGACTTCACATTCTGATTTCTGAGAGGAAAGTCTTTGGTCAGTGCCTGAACTACATTTTCTGAAGGAAGAAAAAAGGTGACTTTGAAAACTGTAGACATTTACAAAAGGGGGAAAATTCTGATTGATTTATGTTTCATTGGGGCATATATGATGGGAACTGAAGTATGCTGGGAAGGGCATCAGGAATCCTGTACTAGAGAAGGTCAAGTTCTATTTTCAAATGTCTTAATTTTTCAGAATTCCAGTTTTCTCTCACATTTAATAGTTATGGCATTTTCTGTGTAAATTTCTAACTCCAATATATCAGCAGAACGATGACCTTGCCAGATTGCAGAAATATGCTAAATATGAAATCCCTTAAGGCTTAGGCTTTGCTCACACATGCAAAGAAATTTCAAGAAATTATTATGAAATACAAATATGTATTACAGTTAAACTAAACTTACATAATATCTTAAACAAGAAAGATTAGTTTACAATAAATGAATTTTATATGTCACAGACACAGGAAAATTCAGGGAAAAAAGAAAAAGAAATCCTGGTATGCTAAAGGAAACATACTTCTCTAAAGGGTCCCCTCTTTTTCATGATGTCCCTTATTTTCACTCAAGAAAGGCAATACCTCTCTTACCAAAAATCTCTGTCACTCGTTCCTCCTTAGCCAGATGCCAAGGCAAACAGATCAGCCACCAGTTCCTCCACCTATTCCTCTTCAGGAATTCAATCAGAGAAAATGACTGCTTGGTGAATATACTTCCCATTAGCTTCCTCTGGACCTTGAACTAAGCTTCATTTGTAAAGCAGAAATAACCCACTCAGGAGGATTCTCTAAAGAGTAATTTCTTTTAAAGGTCATGCACACACTTCTGAAAGAACTGAACACCTGCGCATGAGGAGTTATTAGAGCTGTTATGTGAAATGCATATTCTGTATTCATCAAGATATAGAATCTAAATGCTTTTGTCTTCCAGAATTTTTAAAACATAGTTGTGTTTGTACCCACATGGGCAATATGTACAGTTAAACATGACAGTTGGATGCACTGACCAGAAACTCACCTCATATCTAAAGATCTCACATCTAACATCTTCTTTGTCTACAGATGAAAGCTTAAAATAACCTGTTCCCTGACTGACAGTTTAGTTAATGAACTTAACTAGATAATTCTGTAAGGTCTGAAGTTAAATACCATAGCTAAGAAAAGGTATTACCCCCATTTTTCTCCTCACTCTTACTTGACTAAGTGTAGCAGTTCCAAGACAAAAGGGTTATAGCCCAGTGCTTGGAAAACATCTCAATTACTTAAATTGTTCCATTACCGAAGGACAAAGACAATCATCCGTCAACATGTCAAGAAAGTTTTAAAAGGTAGCTCCTCATTTTTTTTTCAGGGGTAATAGTGCTTTCTACATTAATATGTAAACTATGGAAAAAAAAAAAAAAAACCACAAACCAAAACAACCAAAAAAAGAACCAAAACAAAACCCAGAAACAGAACAAAACAAAGCAAGCAAAGAAACAAACAAAAAAACCTGAAACAAGAAAACATAAAACAAAAGTAAAGCACTTCTAATCTCAGAAACTGAGACTGGCTTCTTATTTTAGCAATGCAGCTGTTACCAAGGTAGGTATCAGAGATACAGTGCACTTTTCTAAAACATCTGAACGCAGAGCCTCTCATGTTGCAATAAGTAGGAAAATAATACAGTTGTTCTGCTGAACAGGGTATTTAGAAAGAAATTGTATGTAGATGAGAAACAGTTTTCTCTAAAATATTTGGTCCTGCTTAACCACAGAAGCACAGTGTCAGGCTGTAGCAATGAGCTCTTTTTCCTTCTTTCTTTTCAGATTAGAGTAAAAAAGATTTGGTAAAAATTATCAATTTCTTGCAATTACCAACTGACTTTTGACTGTAGAATGTAAATACCTAAACTGTTATGAAACTGAAGTCATAAATATCCTGGGTTATATAACAGCCTGATATCCTCATTAAAAGTGATGTCTTCAGTACCATGTATGAATTTGTCATTTTTTCCAAGTTTGCAAGTAGTCCACCTCCAATGCCTGGCCTCTGTTGTTGAGGGATTTATTTGATGTGTTTCCAAGTCTCCATTAACTGGTGGCTTTCCAGTCTATTAACTATTTACATCTGGTATCACATAAGTATTTCTAACATAAACACTGCCATAGTGAATGTAGATGCTATATAAATAATGAAGGAGTAATGGGTTGGATCAGGTCCATCTGGAAACAAGATAAACTCCTCTTTATCTGAGGCAGGAGCCTGAGGACCAAACCGAGGTGAGCTTCTTGCTGGATACTTTCAAGAGTGCCTTGGAACGCAGATTCCTGCAGCCAGTGAAGCCTGCAGCAGGACCTAAATAGGCAACGGGTCAGCTTGATTTGCCCTCCAGAAAAAGGAACTTCTGCGCCAGGAAAAGGTCTCATTCCTCCAGAGTACAGCTTAAAAGCTGGACTCAACTGAGCAGATGCACCCTGTGTGACTGCAACAGCTGAGAAGGACATGTTCCCCCCTCTAGCTCAGCCATAGCTGAGCCATAGCCAGCAAGGCAGCGAGGAGCTCACAAGAGCACATTCACAGGCATGAAGATTACCAGGCTGCTCTACTCTCCCCTGATGAATGCAGACACCTGACATTCATCTTGCACTTTGCAGTCCCAGGAAGATGTAGTAGCTGTACCTCAGCAATGCTATTGCACCTGACAGGAATTACAGGCACCACTGCTCCGAGCTTTCAGGATAGAGAGTAGGTTTGAAATGAATTCAAGCAGTAGTGAGAAAAATATTGTATGATTAGTTCTTTCTCAAAACTCTCCTTGCAGGCAAATCTTGCACAACTGCTAATAGATGAAGATATATAATAAGACAGAATTTGTTTGGTTTTATTTCTGTTGCAATGGACATATCTAAAACCAATCAGACATCACTGCAACTATGTTTATAAATGGATGGCTAATAACTGGAAGCTGGTGTAAATTAAGTCGAATTTATTTTGCTTTAGGTGAGAGCTTGTTAACAACAGTGAAATGCACTATAAAGAGGCTGCTAAATCTCCCTGCTTGGCAGAAGCCTCATCCATCATGGAATTGCTGCAGTTGAATATAGCACATTTACACAGTCTGTGAAAGATTTGCAAAAGCACCCAGGAGATTAAAGTGCATAAGTGTCAATGACTTTAAACGGTACTTGCTTTTGCAAATGTCATCCCCTGAGACTTCAGCAAACTTAATAACACACAAAAACCCAGTCTGAAGCGTGATCAAGCTTTACATAAGCTTCACAGGTCTTGCTTTTGTTTTAACTTGACTGATACTGGAAGAAGAAAACAAAAATGACTGCTCTTTCAGAAATTATCAGACTGAAAAGTATCCTTTATAATAATACTTCATTCCTAAGATCACTAACACAAGTGTTCCTGAATGCCAACAGATAAGACATTTTTCAGTGAAAACCAACAGGTTAGTTTATGTCAGAGAAGGGACAAGCAAAAGGAATTAACTGTCCTTGAATAATCATCTCACCTACAGAATACTGCTGCTGACAGTGCACATGAAAATGGACTCACAAGAGGGAATAACACAGCCTAAAGTGCGTGAACACAAGTGACCTTTTAAAGTTGAGTTGCATCAGAGGCATTGACCTATCGTCTAAAAATAATAATGTTCACTCAAAAAATCCAGCCAAGCCTTATCTGTATTGTATCAACAGGCAAGCTATTCATGTGGGAATGCTTTTAGCAAGGGGAGCAGGAAAATCAGGAGTGAAATTTGGTTGCTAGGACAAAGAAAAAGCAACATGAGGCATGTGCTTGTTCATGCCACAATAGCTAAGGCACTTCCTGAAAGACTTGCAGCCCCTAGGAAATAATCTTTCTGTGTAAATGTGTTTTCCTTGGACATCTGGTTTTGTATTCCTGAGATACAAAACATTGTTTGGTGGTGTATTTGCAAGTCTTAGATCCATCAGCTATATATTGCAAGTATTTCCAAGGGAGAGAGTTAGAAGGACACTCCAGAACTGGCAAGTAGGCTGCTGCTCTGCAGCAATGTAAATTGCAAAGGCCACTGGGTAACATCTGGAAGGCTTTCGGATGAATATCTATCTGAATGAAGCAGTCATTTTCACACACACACACATTTTGTGACCTGTTTTGTCTTCACTTTGGTCTTGTGTGGGAACACAACAGAACTCACAAGAGGAGGCTGCCCACCCATGCCTGCTGGTATGTTGCACCCACCAGCAAGAGCACGCTGCGGGGAGGCCAAGTTTTAGGACACTCTCAGACAGACATCAAGTGATAAATTTTGAGGTGATTACTTTTAGTACTAGCAGTGGGGAAGCAGACCCAAGAGTTTTATCTCACCTTTAAGCAGCACATTCTTACTTGTGCTGCAGCCCTGCAGCCCAGCCCCCTGCTCCATGCTGCTGGGCTGCTGGCCAGTGAGGTGCCAGGCGATGCAAATAAAATTCAAGGGCAGAAGTTTGTGTCTTGCTGGTGTACCCTGGACCATCCTCCAGTGTCTGCTTTCCTGTGTAGCAGCTGCACATCACTGGTGTACATTTGAGCCAGAGCTCTGACTGTGCATTGGCACCAAAGGAATGCTGTGCAGATAGATGAAAAAGGGATGTTTATTGTTTTGTGTTTATTTCCCCAAAGGAGAACTGTCTGCTTCTATGCTGGCAAAAAATGTGATGAGAATTCCTCTTCTAACTGCATTCTTTCAGGATTTCCTTTACTCTTTTTACTTCTTTTTACTTCTACTGTCTTACTTTGTTGCTAGTCCTAACCTTGAAGCTTTGGCAGCTATAAACTACAAATACTATTGAAAATTACTCATTTAAATTAGTCTTATTGACTATAGAGCTTGCAGGGTTGCAATTTCAATGTGCAGCACAGAATTAAGATAATGGACTTTTAATTCAGGTGATGGGCAGTAACTTCAGTACATACATGAGAACGGAGCAAACATAGGTAGCTGTCTAATGCCAAGAAAAACTTAAATTAATGGGAAGTGGTTCTTTAACTATGAAACAACCATTTACTTTGCATAAAAGTATATAGAATATGATGCATAATGCATGCTTTTCCCTTGTGTGCACAGCAATACTGAAAAAGAAATAGAGGAGCTAATCATCCATCTTTTTGCTATGCAGCAGATGTCAATAAACTGGAGTTTGTGTTCCATTCTATTAAAATCCCAATGTCCCAGGCAATAACCTATCTTTCAATAAATGCAGGTCTAATGTCCATTGAGATGTGAGCTAGTGCTGAGTGGAAAATTACTTCTGTGTTTACCTACTTCCAAATTGTGTTTTATCCATTTTCCAGATAAAAACAATTGATTGCCTTAACTTACCCTTTGTAAAGAAAAAGCCTCTGTGATCAGGGGAATATTGATGGCAGAAGAATTCTGGTGGAATAAAATTACTTTCCCATTGAATAATAATTTTAATTTCTCCAAATATGTCTCCCAATCCACTTTTTAAGCCCTAGATGCAGGATATGTTGTGAGTGTTCTCTGGAGACTGTAGGTACCATATGTGAGGGGAAAGTCTAGAGGGCACACTATAGGATGACTGATCAAATACTGAGATTTTTATTTTTAACTTTAAGAAAGAATTTACACAGCACAGCTGTGATCCCTAAATGTCTGCCAATTGCCTTGCATAACTTGAATACATTGCAATGCCTCAGCGCTTGCAGTGTTGCCCAGGTATCCCCTAAAGACAACACTATTTTTTTTTTTTTTGGTTTATATAACCAAATAGCAAATAGCTAAGCAATCAATTATATCAATAAAAGAGTGAGTGTAAAATCAAATGCTCCAGCTCTTCAACATTAGGCAATCGCATCCCTTCCCCACCACCGCTCACCCTCTACCCACCCTTCCTGCTGTAATTCCCTACCCACACCCCATGCTTCCTCCTTAATGCACTATTACATACATGCCCTTTGCCTTTCCCCATATCCTTCCTTTTCCACTACAGCAGTTACCTTCACTCACCCATGTTCCCATATTTCACTTACCATCTCTTACCAGAGTCTCCCCTTTGTCCTATTCCCCAGCTGATTGGGCCCAACAAGCAATGCCTGATGCTGAGACCACTCTGGGCTTTGGAGAAGGGTGTTGACTCCACAGCCCTTTGGCTCATCAACTAAAAGGTCTAATGCTGGCCTGCCTGCTTTTTTGGCAATGAGGCTTGTCTGTTCAGGTCAGACAGCTGCCCAGACAGGCAGATAGATGTGTGCTTCCATCAGCTAGAGAATTACCCTGCAAGCAAGCCTCACCTCAAGGCTCTGCAGGACGAGGCTGAGCTTTGTGTAATTATCTGATAATCAGAGATTAAAATTAAATAAATAAACATATTCCTTTAAAAGGACCCATGTACCTCCATATGATAATTAAGTGGGGACCAGGCACATTTCCCATGTCTGGCTTGGAGGCAGCACTGTATGATCTGTGGAGAAGTGGGGACTGCACCAACCCTGGGCAAAGCACAGACACGACCAGCAAGGTCGCTGGTTCCAGGAGGAGCTGGTTTGCTGCTACCACCACAACAACTGAGTTTGTCCACACAAGGAGAAGGAATATAGGTATGGTCATGCTACACAAAGAAAGGTGCTACTGTGGCTTGCATGTGTGATCTGGACTATTTTAATGTGTTTGGGAGAGATGCCAGTCTTCTGCAGCTGTGGTCAGTTTTCCCCCTCCTGTAGTTATTGTTGTTGTTATTGTTATTAATCATTGCCACCATCTTGTGGTTATTTTTTTCTATCATTCACTATATTAATTGTGGACTTAGCTTCCCAAGAAGAAATGGCAATGGTTACAGAAAAACAGTGGTAGCACTTCAATGAAAGCTGCAAAGTAAGGAGAGAAAGTACCTTTTGTACTTTGATAAGGCAAACAGATCATCCCCTCATGCACCTTCCCTCTGTCCCACTAGTCCTGAAGACTTCAGTGGGAATATTTATGGTAGAAATGCTACTGAATGAATAATAGTATTGGTTTGGCCTTTGTGAAAGAGCATTAAATCACAGCACATTGGGAACGGTTAAGAGTCCTATGGCTTATTTCAAGACCTATATTTAGATATGGATATTCAGACCTTTCTTATCAAAATTTTAGTCAACAGAAGTCAAGACAAGATAACTTTTGAGAATAAAAGAGGAAGCAATTGAAACCTTTTCTGAACTTCAAAAAAATGTTGACTGCATCTGACTGTAATAATTTAATAATGGGAAAGAGGAAAGCAAGAGAAAAAAAAAAAAAGAACCAAGTACAATTCCTGACTGATCTGAAGGCCAAAGTTCTGCAGATACAGATATCTACCTGGATTTCTGTATCTTCCTGATATTGCAGAGGTGCAGTGGGCCAATAAAATTAAGAAAGACATTCTACACCCTATTGGGTGTAGACTACAAGAGACTATATTTAGTCTCTTGTAGAAAAGAATGGGAAAATCCTGATTAGACAGAGACACCACAGAGAGGCTCCATATTCATGGGTATTTATGTTCTGACTATAAGCCAACAAAATAATGCTGCCACAAAAATATGCCAAAACCCATGTAAATTTGTGGTAAGGGAATTGTCACTTGTAAAATTGTCAAGATAATGATGCTGCTGTGTTTGGCACTGGTTACGTCTCCTTTGGATGGCTTCATTTTATTGCAGGCATACAGCTACTCCAGCAGAGTTCAAAGGAAAATAAGAAAATATGATGAAAAGGATTGGAACAGGATACCTAGGAGATAAGGTTGGGGAAACTGGGTATAGCTGGTCTGGAACAAATTAATCTAAATGGCAGGAGGGAGGATTTAGGTTAAGTACAAATGAACCTTTATAGCTTTAAGAAAAGTTCAGCCATGGAACAAGCTGCCAAGGAAGGTTTTAGCCTCACCATCACCAGAGATACTAAAAGACAGGAGACCATCTGTCAGGGAGTTTAGGGATTAAAAAAAAAAATAAAAATCTCAACTACAATTTAAGAGGTGAGCTAAATAACCCATTTGTGACTGGACTTTAACAGACTAGAAGCGGCGTGGCTTCTCTTTTTAGTCCAACTTCATAAATATTTTCACTGTGAAGATTATCTTGATCATATAAACCAACACAAGTCAGTTCTATTGATATAAAGGTGTTTCTGTATTGCCATACAGTTATGGCATTGAGAGGACACTGGGGTCTGAGCATCTCTTGCAGCCTCACAGCAAACTGCAGGCTGTGAGGAGACACCTTAGGAAGCTTCTCCTTGCTGCAAGGCATCTACTAGTTTGTGGGTCTTAAGGAAGATTTAAGCAAGATTTAAGCGATATAGTCGAAATGGCTTTCAGTGGTGATTCAGCTGAGCCACTGGGACTTTATTTTGGAAGTTTCTGAAGTCAGATGACAGTTCTAAAGCAGGAGCTGTCAGGTAATGATGGAGGATAGCAGAGGGCACCTCAGATGCGTCTCAGATGCAGAGGCCTCGGTTTATGGCTACATGAGAGCACCACCACTGAGGGCTAGATGTGCACTGCAGCCATGCACCAAATGCAGGCTGTTATACATCCTGGGTACATATAATTTTCTCCCCTCCTCACACACCTCTCAAGCTTTGTTTTTTTGTGAAGGTGAGACCATGACATAATTAAGATGGTCTTCTGAGGCAGAGGAGCAGGGACTATGGCTATTGGCAATGCTCACTGTCTTGTGTAGAAATGCCCCCACTCTGCTGCACAGTTCCTCGGGATACAGTGGGCTTTGGACTGGTGTTTGGTATGCACCGGCTGTCAGGTAGGGCTCACCAGGCTGCATAAACACCTCTTGGCAGCAGCCAGGCCAGAGAGCCTGTTCTCCTTTAAGTCATGAGTCCTGAAACAGACCAGTGTTAGGAGTCTGAGGAGCAGAAGAGAAATCACATTCAGATGACTCAGTAAGTTTCCGCAGTGCTTTCCTTTTTCTCCTTTCCCAGCTGTGCTCCTCTTTTGCTCAGAGGATTTCCTTCCACCTGTCTGCCTCCATTGCATACTCAGACATAGGCTTTCACTGACATACTTTGTCTGCTGTGCTCGGCCAATATACTTTGGGGCAATTTCAATCAGGCTGCAAGCTGAGGTATTAAGCCAGGGCTGGAGCAGATGACAGAACCACTGGTGACACATG
>VWZY01012665.1:5651-50528 GCA_013399075.1 Chloroceryle aenea | reverse complement strand
CATGTTTCAGTGAGCATCTGGGTGGGAATGTTCTGCTACAAGAAATCCATCAGGGACCCTGCTGTACCCATTCTGGACCTGCCTGGGGGATCCTCCCAATTTCTTATGCTCAAAGCATGGTACTGAGCTGTGTTGTTCTGTAGTTTGGGTGACTGAGGGAAATAAGCCATAGGAGGGAAATGTCACTTGTCTCTGACTTTCATATATATGACCAAAAGCTGTTTACTTCCTTCCCTCCTTCCTGGGAGGGACACTGGGGTATGTGGACGGACAGACCCCTAATGTGGACAGGGGAAGTGCAGGACACTGGGGAAATGGCAGCTCCACGATGCCAGCACTGTGGGAGCTCCAGCCAGGGGACGCCAGGGGAGCTCCAGTCCTGGGCATCAGTCAGCTCCCTTGGGATGGGCCAAGGCTGGGACATGGGCCTGGGGGTGGGCCTGGATTTGTGGGACTATTGCTGGGCAGGGTAGAGCGGTGGGAAGATGGAGACTGGTCCTGTTGTGGCATCACTGGGGCGAGGGCCAGTGGCTCTGGGGTGTTGATGCTGAGCCCTGGGCAGAGTGGAGGAGCCCCAGAGGTAACTGGAAGCACTCAGAGCTGTCAGTGTCCTCACAGCCATGACATGACCTTCCCCTTTTCTTGCGTCTCAGAGAGCCTTCTGTAAAACTAAGGAGCAAAGAACAGGATTTTTAATGTAGAAAACGCTGAAATTGTCCACTTTTCATCTTCCCTCTTTTCAAGTGATTTTTAAGAACATTGCACAATAGATACTGTTGGAGTACCACTGGCGACACCCCTCTCCTGTGAGAATCAGACATGCCATCCCATCCTTTCAGCTCCTGCCCCTTAAGCAGTTGTTTTCCTGCAAAAGTGCCTGACCATTTGTTCCTAGAACACTTAGCTTCTCTAAGAGGCATTCACAAGAGTCCTGTCAAAACTTCTTGACAATCCAGGTGCACCATTACCTGCCTCTCTAGTCCTTCAGGTTTGTGAATCACAGCTGCTCTCAGGCTGGTATTGTATTACAGCTGTATCCATATGTATGCCATATCATAGTTTCTCTTTTGAGCTACCTAATGAAGACAGTCTTTGTAAATCTCTGAATACTTCTAGAGCCCTTTCGAAAAATCTATTACTAATTTGCCACCACCAATTCCACTGGAATTGAGGCCAGCGTGAGCAATGGGTTGAACAAGGCGGCTGCTGTGTATCTGAGCTCCTCTACAAGATGTGGGTGAAACTCATCCAGTCTTGGTGAGCTTATATTACTAATTTTGTCGGGCTACTCCAAATTCTCTTTGACTGACATTTCAGTTTGTTGATGCATTCCTCAGGTNAAAAAAAAAAAAAATAAAGACCCTTGTGGGAACCTCTGCTCTGAGCATTAACGAAAGATTCATTTCTAGTTTCAGCAAGACCTTCACTTCCCCACTTCCCACAATTCTCCAGTAGGCTACCAGCCTGAAGAATGTTTAAGAAGTTTCATTTATAACTCTGTACCCTCAACAAGCCTTAGGCTGGCTTTGGCTTGCTTTTCTGTGTTTAACTTGAAAGAATTCACAGCCTTTGCTGTTTTTCTCATTTGGGCATACTTGTGCTCCCTGATGGTGTTTCTTTACTTCTAATAGTCTCCTTTGCTGTTTACTTCTACAGGTTATTTTACGGTCCAGGCAACGATGTGAACAAAGGATTTCTAAGGCTTGGGAAATTGTTCTGATCATTCAGCTGTAGGTTATTGTCTTTTGGGACAATCTGCAGTAATTCTGAGCAGAAGCAGATGTGTCTGGAGAAGCTGTGGGTGTATGAGGTGGGAGTGATAAACCTGTTTCCTGCAGAATTTCTGCACTGGATAATCTTTCATGTTACCTACAGGAACTTTTAGCTTATCAGCACAGGTATTCGCCTAATTTAAATTTTGCTTTCTGTGACTTGGTTACTCCCAGCTAGGTAGTGTCAGTTAACTACCGAGGTCAGTGAGTGCCTGAAAGTTAAAAGACCCATATAATATCTGGAATGCTTAAATATCCTCTTTCACTTGTCTTAGCAAAGATCCTAGTTGAATCAAACTCCTTTCTTCACCCCAGCAATATCCAGATAGGTCTTCGAAAAGTTTGAGTTAGTGGTAAGAAAGGAAATTAAAAACTGCCACCTTGGATATGAACAAATGATCAATGGAAAGGAAGACAGAGGAGTGAGAAAGGTCTTCTCTCCTGGGAACATGGACTGAATCTGTGATGCAAACACATTTTCATGAAAAGGAAATTGCCTGACAGGGGCAGCCACAATTAATCCAAATTTCATGCCAGTTCACTACTTCCTCATTATGTTTCAGTGTATATTAAACTGTGTTTGTAAGATGCACTCTGAACTTCACATTAAAGAATAGCACTGCTGCTGAAAGAGCCATAATTCATTTACTAACAGCCCTTCTTGCTGTGCTTCAATAACGTAATCGTCTTCTCTGTGTCCCAACCATATGATTATTCCTGTTGTGTAGGAAATTTAAGTCCAAGGAATGTCAGATCAAATATAAAAGACTAGTGCTTACCCATAGTTTTTATTCAATTAAGTAGCCATTACAGAGCTCATGCTATTTCAAAAGACATAATGCAGAACACAAATGCAGTCTTTTATTACAGATATATACGTTCATCTAAACAAAATGGCACCAACACAATCCAAACCCATTACAATCTTTAAATTATTGTGCTAAATGATTATTATATGGTGAGAAGTATCTGTGAAAGTGGAGAATCTGTTGCCTCCACAAACCACGCTTTGAACACAGCAGCCATGTTATTTGGGGTTTATTTGTGAAATTCCTAAATGCAGAGAAACAACACTTCTAAAATATGCTCCTAGAGTGAAAGCACTGAACTGTAGCTTGGAGAACTCTGACTTTGCAGGTGATGTGTGGGTAAGTCATGTGAGGGATGAGACCTGACCCAGACGGAGGTGCCTAAGGCAGAGTCTGGGCAGCATTCAGATGTTTATACCCAAACTAAGATCTAAAAGCCCCAGTCCATTCCCACCCAGTCTTGCTGTACTTATTAAGGACCACACATGTTTTCTCTGCTCATGCCTTCTACATCGCCCACAGGATCCATAAGGCTTCCTCTGCTCACCATCTCTCAGGGCTCCTCCTAACCAGCACAGTCCCAGAACTTCTATCAACCACTGTCAGGTTTGGACTCCTCACTGAACTGTTGCCCAGCACCCCAAGTACCTTAATCTGCATAGGGCTGAGGGCCTTTGCAGTCCCACAGCCTGCCTTTCATGCACAGCTCTGCACCCCTTCACTATTGCTGTGGTGGCTCTCATGGGAAGTGACTGCCACTACTGACAGATCCTCCTGTTCCCTCTATTCCTATGCCTTGCCTGTAGCTCTCTATTTACATTAGGAGACTAATGATATAGGTGTTCTTTGCCCTGGTGATCACAATTCTCCTGTGGAAGGTAGGAAAGGAAGAAATTGATCCTTCTAGGCAGAGCGGGGAATTACACCTGAATCTCTCACACCTGAAGGAGTCCCAGCTCCAGGCTGTTCAGTTAAAGGCAGGCAGGCTGTCACCACTCAGCACGCCTGCCTCTGTCAGTCTGGAGGTGAGGCTCACACTGCCTTCTTGAAGAACCACTGCAAAGAGCAGTCCTTCAGAAAATACTTCTGCCTCTTGATTTCCCTAGAGACAAAGATGCCTACTGCAACCTCTAAATCTGCTGATGAAGGAGAATGAGATTTTTTGACGTGTCTCTGTATAGTGTGTGCCCCGCTTGCTTAATCTAAACTGCTCCTTTTTCTAAGTACAAGGTACCTTTTCTGAACCTTCCTCATGCACTATATGGGCAGCCAATCCTCAATCTGGCCTGAAGCCAGGTAAGATCCTGACTTAGATCCAGCCTAAACCTGGTCTGTTAGTGTTTAACAACAGGGAGAAAAGAGAAATACTTCCTAGTTTAAGACAGACATTGTTGTAGATGCTTTTTGTTCATCAAAACCTGGGCTAATACAGTGATAAAGTAAGAGGCTCATATAAAACTGAATAAAGAACAGTGCAAATGAAAAGGGAGTCTGTTATGATTTATTTCTCAAATACTGAAAAATAATACGAAAAAAGAGAGATGGCATAGAAATAATTACTGATTATGTAGAGAGTGAAAATCTGCATCAAAAAGAGAGTTTATAGGGTCAGTTTCTACTTTTACAAATAAAAACCCCCACTTTCCAAAGGCTTCTGGAATTAGGTTTTTTATTTTGTGTCTGAGGTGTTTGGGTTTTTTTTTCCATAACAGTCAATGTGGTCCAAGCCAGATAATTCTGAATGTTATCATGCAAAGAGGAAGGACAGGGACAATTTCCCCACTTAAACCATTTTATTGGCATAATTACAAGACAAAAATAAACTGCTCACTGCTTCCTACTCCTCTTCCCCTCATGCCAGCTTCTGTCTGCAACTTTTTACTTTCAGCTCATTACAAGAAAGTAATTTTATTGTCACATTTGGCTGGCAGCTGGAATTCTCCAAATGAGGTAAGCAGGGCTGAGATGCGTGCTCACATCCCTCAGCAAAAACCTTGTAACATACGGTGCTGTTATGTCTCCAAGCTTTACATGAAGAGGAAAACAGGCATCTGGACTGGGTTCATTTGTAACGCTGTGGTTGATGGATTAATATGAAAAGACAGATGAAGGCAGACACTTTAATTACTTCACCCTAACTTTTTATTACAACATCAAGTAAAATGGTGAGTTACAGAGGATAATGGGCGTGAAACAACTGGGATAAAGTCACACACAAGCTTATGGTTTGTCATCTGCCAATGGGGGTTTAAATATTGATAATTTCTGTACATGCATCTTTGTCTTATTTCTGATTTTCTTGATAAATCATTTCATGATAACTTTGTTTTAAGCTGTGAGGTAGCTACTAAGACTGGGACCCTGCTTTTTTCTTCTGGAATTTTCTGAACTGGGACTGTATCGCCACAGCCGCCCGCTCTGTCTCTGGTGCATCCATGTCTATGTCAAACTCCTCTTGAACCTTCTTCTGACCATCTGCTCAAAGAAAACAAAACAAAACATTAAGGGTTTATTTTCCAAACAGTGGTAATCACTGGACAGTATATGTGAAGAGTCCTGCCTCTCTCTCCTTCCCAGACACAGCCATAACGATGGGGAGCACATTCAGAATAAAACAATGGGACCAGTTTTGGCAAACAGTGCTGATCAAATCCCCCACCTTCCCTCAGTGGCAGAGTTTGTGACGGCCCATTCTTAGCTAGGCACTGAGGACTGACATCCAAATGGTGCTCGGCAGTCATGGAGCATCACCCTGATCACAGAATCGCCGAGATCAGAAAAGACCTTTAAGATCATGGAGTCCAATCATTAACCTAACTCTGAGAAGTCCTTGACTAAACCATAACCCTAAGCACTATGTCTATACAACTCTTAAATATGTCCGGGGTGGGGACTCCACTGCTGCTCTGATCAAGCCATTCTAATGCCTGATGTCTGAGCAAGTCTTCTGCTGCCTGGGGAGCTAACAGTGAGGGGTGGAGGGATCCTCCTGTGCCACCCTGCAGATGGAAGTTACTCATATCCCCATATTTACTCTAAAACAAAGGCACCTTAAAATATTTTATAGTGGGGATTAAGACCCCGTTCCTACCACACCTTCTGCATAAGAGGAAGAGATAATAATTCCTAAAACAAATTTCCATCCTTTTCATTTATTTCCTGCCTCATCCAGTTCAAGATGTATTGCTCTTCCCCTTTGAATCATTTATGTTCAATCTCTCTGCCACCATGTTGCTTCCCTAACTTCTCTCTGGGCTCTGTTGTTGCTTTTCAGGCTCAACCCTTGGCTCTTTGACTTCCTTTATTCCCAGTCCTCAGCTTCTTGTTCAACTGCATTTGGCCTCCACATGGACAGCCCAGCTGACTTTGCTGAATTTTGCTTCATCCAGCTACGTCATAAAAGTGCAGCCCTGGGAAAATTCCTGCCCTCATTGCAAATATAACCCTAGTCTGCCTGGACTAACAAAGTGAGAACACATATTCACTCCACTAACCTCATTATAACACTGAGTTTCTCTTCCCTGTAAACTTGTTTGTTAAACTCAATAATGTAATTGTGTTCCAGTCCTGCTGTGAAGGTCATGCCAGGAGTCTGTAGACAACTCTACTTAGAACAGCTGTGGGAATCCACATGTTTTGAACCACTTTGCTTTGTGTTCTTGAGATTAATACCTTCCAGGATGCTCATCCCCAAGTACTGCTAATGCAAATCATGGGAAACAATTCAATGTATTATTAAAATGAAAAGAAACCTATTCCTCATTCTCTCTCTCCTTATCACTAGAAAACAGGGATACCATTTCATGATTTTAGCATGAGTCTTGCATATTTCTTGGCTTTACTTGTTCTTATTCAGAACTCAATTTTTGTGTCCATTTTCCATGCCCGGAATCCACTCTAAACTTGGCAAATATTTAAAGGGAAGGTTTTGGCATATTCCATACTGATTTTAGTTTGACTGCAATAACCAGATAAATGCATCTATGTTAACACAGAAGAATATTCACTTTTTTTTTTTTTACTTAGAATGTTTAAGAAGAAAGATGAAAATGTAAGAAGAAAAATAAAGTCTGGAGGAGAATTTGCTTGAGAGCTTACAAAACCTTTGACTATAAAGTATAATGAAAAGATATACTATCAAAATGAAGATTTTATGGAAGAAAATTAATTATACTACCATTACATCACACTTCCACAACCATTAAATCCAATAATCTGCACAGTTGCAAGCAACAAAACCACCTTAAATATAGAAATACAATTATCGCCTTATTTTTCACGGGGAAAGGGAGGTGATGGTCGGAAGTGACTTCCTTCCAACTATGCTCACAAGTTGTTGCCACAGCCAAGGAGAAAAGTGAACTCTCCAGTTATAGCTTATATACTAAAACTATAGAGTGGCTTGAAAAAGAAATTTCTGTACTGGTTCTAAAGTAATAATAACACAACAACAATTTGTGAAAATCTTCCTATTGCCAGATATCATCTTCTCCACATTGCTATGTACACAGCAGAGAAATTGAGATTATTTTTTTAAGCAAATTCCAAAAGGAATTATCATTTTCACAGTGACTTAGTACCATTTTGTTGGTAATTTAGGGGGTTGGTTTTGATTTGGTATTTATGAGTTAAAGGGAAATAAAAGAAGAAATCACAGCATTTTTATATGGAAACAAACAAAAAAAAGGACTTTAAATCATCATGTAAAAAACTAGGAATTTTCAGTCAGAACATGTAAATACAGACTTTTCATTTGATTTTTTTGAGTAAAACAAAATCAAAAGCCCGATCAGCTAGCTCTAACAGCCACCCTTTGTGATATCAGTAGTAAGAAAATAAATAAAAACTGTTTAACTTGTCCATATGTCAGAATTTGTCCTCTATTACTAAGGACCTATTAACGTACTCTAAAGAGATGAATATAACTTATGGAGAAACAATTTTATTTCCTATGGAGAAATATTTTATCAAAATGTTTATACAAGTAATGTAATAAGCTTTTAATCAGCTTTAAAATTGATGAGACTAATGTCTTCTCATTGCTTGATGATCTTCATTTTTGTTCTAACATTCCAAGTTTTCAGTTTCTCCCTAGCCACTCATTAGACAGAGCTGTCAGTCTTAACAGTAGAAAACAAAAGTGGAGTTTATGCATCAATTTTAGCTTTTCATTGTATAAATTACTGTACTTTGGAAATGTCAATAGGGAAAGCCAGATGGATGGATGAGTAGACACAACTGGTTTCATATTTCTTCATGAAATCTGGTTTGTACAACTCATTTCCTATTACAGCTGAGTCTTAGCAGTGTGTTAACTTGCAGCAGTGACTCGGCAATCTTACCTTAAAATTTTACAGACTTAAGAAAACCCATCATTTAGGATATTTTTTTTCTCTGATCAGTTTCTCTGATCAGTTCCTTTTCCAGATCAGTTAATCTTTTCTTGATGCGAAACATCATCACTGCCTTAAAATCAACTGTACTACAATAATATGCCATATCTTAAGAACTGACTTCCTTTTATTTTTTGACCCACTCTTATTGAAATTAAAACCAAATTTCCTAACAAAATTTTTCTGTACTTCTCTTTTACCCATCACTAAGGAGAAGTGGTAGGATGAAAAATTTTCAGCTGTGACTTAGACTTGTAGATTAAGAAATTGGAAGCGTTCAAAAGGGCCAACACATTTACACGGGTAATAAATTCATTATTGGCTTGCAGATGGTATAGTAATATATATATATGAGTACACATATATGCATAATGTACATTATAAACCAGCATGTATGTCATCTATATATAATGTATATGAAATAGCTGTGTTGTCTTTCTCCCTATGCCCATCTTTCTCTTTCTATATACATGTATAGTATATTCACATCTGAATATATAGAGAATATATATGGATATCTATAGAAAGGCACAGACATAACTGCTTAAGGAGTTTTAAGTCCTATGTTAACCTGAAAAGGTATGAGGTATGATGAGGTATTTTCTAAATTTTGGGAGTGGATTTTCTTGGAGTTCTACCCAAAACATTTCCTGTTGATGACTGTCACAACACAGACACTTCAACAGATGGATTGTCAGTCTGGAGAGAGAATTAAGTGCTGTGCCTTGTCTGACTTAGTCTGAGTTAAGGGAAAAATATTTTAGCTTCTACCTTACATTGCATTACTAGAAATAGCCTAATAATTTAAAATATACCACCCCTCGCTAATACACTGTTTTGGTTTTAGTGGTTATTCAGTTAAGAGAATGAGTTCCACCCCAGCCCACAGCGGGGGGCACTGGAGCTAGGTGATCTTTAAGGTCCCTTCCAATACACACTATTCTATAACTGAATGATTCTATGAGTTAAGAATTGACCCACTTAATTACAGTGAAGACCCAACTGGGACCTGCAGAGACTAGAGATGATCTCACTGCACCAACTGGAGTTTTTTGCATCCTTCCTACTCTGTATGCACCTACACCACACTAGCTTTACCTGTCAGTAGTTGCTCATATATTTCAAACACGCATGCTATTAAGTTTCAGTGCTCAATGAAATTTATGCAGAGAACTGAAAGCAAGCCCATAGAAATGTCCCTCTTCATTGTCTCTCACCCCTAGCTTTCCTTTCACAAAGGATCACTAGCTTGGAAGCATTCTGAAAACCCATGAAATTTTCACTCTCAGCAGGCCAGAGCATAGATAAGCATTTGCAAAGGTTTTACTATCAGACTTTTTTTGTCATTTCTATTAGTCACAGGGCCAAACAGTCTCTCTAGTAACAAGCCACCTTTTTCTAAAATACCTTTTTTCTAAAATACCTTTATGTAGCAACCAAGGTAGATCTGGATTCCCTTTCCATCCTCAGTCACACACACACTTGTGTTAATATCTATGCTTTCTAGACTATGTGTAGATTTCTTCTACATGGTGATCATGCCCCTGTACTCGACACTCGTGAGACCACACCTTGAGTACTGTGTCCAGTTTTGGGCACCACGGTACAAGAAGGACACTGAGGTGCTGGAGCAGGTCCAGAGAAGGGCAATGGAGCTGGTGAGGGGTCTGGAAAGCATGCCTGATGAGGAGAGGCTGAGGGAACTGGGGTTGTTTAGTCTGGAGGAGACTGTGAGGAGACCTTATTGCTCTCTACAACTACCTAAAAGGAGGTTGTAATGAGGCTGGTGTTGGTCTCTTCTCCCAAATTACTAGTGATAGGATGAGAGGAAATGGCCTCAAGTTGTGTCAGGGGAGGTTGAGATTGGATATTAGGAAGAAATTCTTCACTGAGTGGTTAGGCACTGGAACAGGCTGCCCAGGGAGATGGTGGAGTCACCATCCCTGGAGGTGTTTAAAAAACAATCCCATGCCAAGAGACATTGGTTGGTGATAACAAAAATATAGTAACTGATGAGTTCTTCAAAATCACGTTGGAGCACAGCATCAATTCCTTGATAAGCCCCACCATCATAAGAAGCACTCCACGCCCCAACACCAGACTAGTGCTGCAGACTACTTTGCATGGTAAGACTGAGACAACTTGCAGGGTGCAGACTTTACTTCAGGATATTCAATAGTCATCCCAGCAGAAAAGCCTGAAACAGCATCTAATTATGTTTTCCAAATCTAGCTTCCTGAAATCTCATTTCACATGGCTGCAATTGAAAAAGATCTATTTATTCCATTTCCAGATGAAACATTAGAATGCTGTCTCCGTAATCTGCTACAGTGCCTCATAATCCTTTGCAAACACTGGATGGATAATGAAGCTGCCTGTAACAAGGAAAACAATCAAATCTTACACACAGATCTACCCAGCAAACTCTCAAGTAATGCAGTGCAACTGTAATTATTCACAAATATGCCTTCAGCTATTTCATTTATTTTTCAACTATAATGTAAAATGAATTGTGACAAGACTGGAAAAAGAAAACGCTGTTTATTCTATATGGGCTAAAAGCGTAAAGCGGCCTTTTGTGATCTTTGAACACAGGCTAAACAGACTAGTCGTTCCTAAAAGATTTCATGGAAGGGCACAAGATGGTGAGATGGACCTGGGGGAGAAGAGGACTCAGTCTTTATTCTCAGAATTCCTCCATCCTCCAGATAAAAAAGGGATTGCTTATCACTTTCTAGAAGAACATGCAGCAAAAAAAATTGCATGGGCTGGAGCCTAAGTGGCACTTCATGTCTTAAGTGCTATCCTCCACCCCTGCTCACCCAGCCCACATCCAACAGGAATTATGGAACTGTACTGAAGATGGAATATACTCATAAAAATACAGCACTTTTCAGGGTCTAAACTGCAGCATTTGGAAAAATAGACTAAATGAAGTGTGGGACAGAATAACAGTGCCCCATAACATGCTGGAAGCTGCATTTTGCTTCAGGCAGGATCATTACCTCCCACTGCTCAAAAGATTATTCAAGCTGTGACAATCTTTATGCTGCTCTGATCCCAAGCTATTATACCAGTCTGTCCAATGAGGCAGAACAGTCCCTAATTAAAGAGGACCAAAATGGGCAGGAATCTCATGGATATTGACATTCATATGAAGCATTATCTTTATGTGATGGGAAGAGTCATTTTTTCTGACTAGACTCCACAAAGCAACCATCCAGCTAAAGAAAACATATGGGTGCTTAGATGTATGGAGGCCAGATTTAACTCTTTCCAGCACTAGTTTTGAAAGCCAAGAGCTAATGTGGCCTTTCTTCCCCCTTTGTATTTAACTGAGGTGTGAGGAATCAAAAGATAGGGTCTCATCTTCCTCTAGGAGAGTCAATCCAGCTCTTTTATTATGTGTAATATGAGGAAAAATAAAGAAGACAGTGTACTTCTCAATAAAAACTCTCCAGTCAGTGCCAGGGCCACATTACCCAGCAGACTGTTGGTCATGTTTTGGTCACCCTGCTGCGCCCTAGCAGGCTCCCACTTCACAAGGAAGCTGAAAAGATGGCAATGTTGGGGGACTGGACATTGCCCAAGGACACAAGAAAGGAAGATAGTACTGGCATGCAGAAGAGAGCCTTAATTTGACTTGGTCTTTTCTATGGTATCAAGAAAAAAGATATACCAGAGCCTTGAGCATTACACCAGTTTTGTGACCTCAGTAATTTAGTGTATACAGCAAGCAGGTGTAGTCTGGGGATACAAACTGTTGGGAGGATAGCACACCACCTCAGCACCCCTCCCTGGATGGGATGATCCAATGACAATTATTTGTATGAGGAGACTGTTACAGCACAATGAGCTGATGAAAGTTCATTAGCATGGTACCTATACATGTTGAGGGACAGATCTTCATGATACTGCTGGTATGATGCAATATTCCCATTGTTTAGAATGGCCTTACTGCATTAGGACTATCTCTCAGCAATGTTTGCCTTCTAAGTTAGTGTCTAGGGAGAAACCTCTTGGAGATTACATTTTTTCACAGGCACATTCCATGAACATTCTATGAAATTTTGGCGTAGCTCTCCTAGATGGATAGAGTAATTTAAGACCATTGGTTCTTGTGATATTACTGGCTCATCTCCCTTTCGGTGGCCACCTGCAAAAGCCCTGGATCCCTGAGAGCCTTGTAATAACTTATTTTACCAACACCCTAGCATAATTCTAATGAAGTACCAGACCTTTATGGAATTACTTCAGTGTGTCAGTCTTGTAGCCTCGTCACCTCCTTAGACACAAGAAGCACAATCCCTTCAGTCCTCCGAGTAGTGACCATAGGACTGTGCAAGACAGAAATTCTGTCTTCCTCCCCTGCCTAACCATATCAGCACAATGGGGTACCACTATCTGACTGTTATATAGCTAATACAACTCAAATGTTCAGCTATTTCATTTCTGAGGACATGAATTTTCTCTAATTACCTTAGGAATAACACAATAATTTTCCTTCCTTCTCATTAAAAATGTTGCAGAGTGAGATACTAATTTTGCGACAAGGACTACATCACTACATTTGTTCTTGTTGCTTCACTCCATAATGAACTCTGACATTCAAGGGCCACCTTACAAAGTCAGAGGCTGTCAGTTCTGTTTGAACGTTGGTAGGAAGACACTCGACGGTCAGGGAGGTTATGGCTTTATACAAGGGTGTTCATTTCCCATAGTCAGTTATTTGTACGTGCTAGATGCTGGAGAAGTGTAATGTTCACACAGCAACCATCTCTGAAACTGCAGAGCAAGCCTTGAAGCTCAGCAGTCTCCCAAGACTTCAAAAGCACAGTGTGAGGGGAAATAAAGTTATCTTTAGTGATCAGATTAAATGTAACAGCTATTTTTATCTGAAACACCACAACTGGCCCCTTAATATCACATAAACCAAGCCAAGAAAAGAATTAACATCTTCCAATTAGACTGTGAATTACAATTCGGCATAGACAACTTAGGCAGCCAGAATCCTTTCTTCTTAACCTGGCTTTTACTTAAAGAATGCAGTAATGTTATCTCAGATTTGAAAAATCAGTTTTGCTGTAGAAAATAGTAGTTGTTCTTCTATGATTTTAAAGATATTATTTCAGCATCAGGCTCTTGAACCGTCTGATTAATCTTTTTTTTTTTTTCCTGTAATAACATTGAAGAGTAGCAATACTATTTCTGACATAAGATAAACGAAGTAGCACCAAATTATGTATATTAGGATAACATACAATGGAACAGAAAGTAACAGTAATAAAATTCAGTTGACAAAAAACTCTTTTTTCAGCTAATTCATAGCCAGCCATAGATGAATTGATTTTGCTCAACAATTAATACAGAAACAAATATTGTTTTTCTTTAAAGGTTAATATTATTTAAGCAATCATTCTTCATCTCCAAAATAATTAATGTATCACAGGCTTTTAAAATGGCTTAGAAATGCATAACTGATGCATAGATGCAAGTGTTAATGGGGATCTATGAGGTATTCTGTGTACAAAAGAGCCCATAATTGTGGAGGCCAAACTTTGTGGAAGTTTAACAAGGAACATAGGAAATTAAAATGTCCATCAGCTGTATAATCTCATCTCTTACAAGCTAAAGCTGCATCTGAGGAGCGTCAGACTAACTGGCAAATAGAATGCAAGCCTCAGGGAGCTAAAAGAAAACAATGCTGGGGTTCCAATGGTTCTGGCACTGTCAGGACCCTCTGTCACTGCAGAATGATGCCCCACCAACAAGGGCAATGCACTTAGCCTTAAGTCACCTCCTCCAGGAGAGAGTGCTATAATCCTGCTCACAAATTCAGACCAAAGTTATGGAAGCCTCTTTCTGCAGCTGCATGCATGTGATCCCTAATGTCCTAAACAAGTTTTAAATGGGAATCATTATGATGTGTTTTCATTTCCTGTGCAATTTCCAGTTCTCACTTCCTCAGTAAACACTGTGGCTTTAAACAGCTTTGCTGTTTGTGGAAAGAGCTGCATTTCAGCAGTGCATGAAGCAGGCCACCCTCTTGCCTCACTAGTCAGATGCTTGATTAATATATGATCAGTTACCTTCCTATTATGGTAGCATTCAGGCGCTCCAAGTCATAGCTGGGAACCCTAATGTGGTTACAAATGCAGAACAATAAATTCTTCCCCCTCCACCTCCCCTCAGTACTATGACCTTTGCAAAAGTGTCTTCAGCAATAGAGTTTAAAATAACAGCAGAAGTTCCTCAAGGCTGCCTCCTAGGCTATTGCTACAGCAGCATACTACCCATGGCCAGGGCACTCTCCACAACTTCCCCAGAGCATGTAATAGTCAGCACAGCCACTGGCACGGCTGGGACTGTTCCAGCCAGCCCTCTGACAGGCACTGCCTGGCTACTGTGATAGCACAGCAAGGCCACATCCCTTCCTTGCAGTCAGGGTGAATGAGAACATCCTGAGTTTTTGAGAGAGAGTTTAGACCTATTAATTCAAGACATATTGTGCCACCCCGCACCAGAGAAAAGGCTCTAGACCATTTATTTTCTAATAGAGGTGTAACCTCTAGCATTTCAAAACACTCTGTAGCTGTAGACTGCTAGGGAACTGACTCAAAGTAAGTTGGCACTTCCTATTAATTCTCAGATGACCAACAGTACCTGAGAGCCCTTGAAAGGAAAACGTGAGAGAGGTGTTCCTCTTCCAAGGTGGTACTGCCTCCCTTGTGTTGCATAAGGGCTTCATTTTCCAGGAATGCTTCCCCCCTCCTCATCCCCTCCCCCGCTCCTTCACAGTTTATAAGAGTAGCTAGGGAATAAGCTCGAAGAAATGACAGTGATCACAATATGCCACAGAGAAGTAGCAGAAAAGGGGGCTCAAATTCATGCACTGCCAATGTGAGATGAGCTCGGGAAGATAGCATAGGTTACAGAGGAAAACCTGTCAATCACAAAAAGAAGAGGAATCAATCAAAAGAACTGTGCTATAGAGTCAAAGTATTTCTCTTCAGACACAAAATAAAGAAAATTAAGAGCAAGATTTTGCCCTGTTCATCTTCAAAGTGGAAAATAAGGACAGTTTCTAGGTCTCATATACTGGCAGATTTCTGTTAGCAACTAATGAGAAAGCCACTTTAAGTTTTCACAGTAAATTTAATAAAACCTATTATCTTAGAACTGGGAAAGTCATAGTGAGAAGATACCCTTCTCTTGCAAATTCCACCACCAGGTTTTAATTACAGAGTATCTAATTGCACAGTCAGCAGTAGACAGGTGGAGGAACTGAGCTTTGCCATTCAACTTTACATTCTTAAAGGAATAATTGCAGTACCTTCTAACTTATCACATAGTAACAAAAAATGCCTTGTAAATAAGATTATCTGTAAGAAGCATTTACTTTATTGCATAGATTAAAAGCAAGAAACAAATTATGTCAGAACACTGCAAGCTTTTTTGCATGAATATGGGCACTGTTCTGTGCTGATAATAGGATAATTGGCACAATCCCACCATGAAAAAGCCACTGCTTTAATACAGTTATGTACCATGTCTTTTTAATGTCTTGCACTCTGTGCCAGTTTGGGGGCTGCTTGTGGAGGTAGCTGGGCCCCATCTCAAAGTCTTGCAGATAGAAGTGGAGAGTGTAAGGTTAAAAATGCTCAAGGAAGCATCTGGAGTCCTTTAGAGAAAGAAAAAAATCATCATAGGGTATCTAATCCAGTGCACAGGCTGAATTGAACAATAGTGCTCTAAGAGGTTCTTTTGGGAGTGTATTTGTCTAGAGAAACCCTGTCGCCCCTCCATAAGACCAAACACACCCCATCAGTAGAGCCCCAAAGATGCAATGCATATAAAACCTAGGCTTCTGGAGCAGGTCCAAGATAGTTCAGTCACCGTTTGAGCAAAGACTCACAAACTTTGATAGACATTGATTTACTACGAGACTTGGCCTGCCAATAGATCTTAGGTGCTCTGCATCAAAGTTGGCTTTGTAACTTCTGCTGCAGCATCCACAAGTGCAACCAGATGTAGTGCTGAATTGCTGCAGTCTGGCCAGTGTTCTGTATTGTGAAATTCTTGCACAAAAGGTACAGAATCTCAATATCTCTGACGCCTGAAAGCAGTTATCCAGTGGTAGTTTTCCACCATAAAGCAAAGAAAGTCTATGGCAGGAGGGTTCTAGGAAATTTCCACTGTTTTCTTTTGCTTGAGCTGTTATCGGAATAGAATAATTAATTTGAGTTTACCATGTCTCTATTGAGCACAAAAAGCCACATTATATGTTTATTTCCCCTGCAGGCTGGTTTGCTTAACTTTCTTAGGAAGAGAGGGGCACCTTGGGAGAATGCATGATAGCACTGATATAGCAGTAAGGGGGAGACAAATGATGATCTTGTAGCAATATGGCTTTGAAAGGAATTATATGCTGGAGGATGTTGTCAGTGTATTCCAGGCTGTCTTGCCCAACAGCCATTTGGAAAGCCGTGTTGCACAGAAGCTCATTAGGCCGAACATTTGAAAACTGGATTCTGAATGAAAACCTCTAGCCAATTCCTAAGAAAAAAAATCACCTAACCTAACTTAAAATCTTAGAATCATTTAGGTTGGAAAAGATCTTTAAAATCATCAAGCCTAACCATAAAAAAAACCCCAACGCATTATTCAGGTGTTTACATCACAGCTCATCAGAATCTCATTTTAGAAAAAAAAATATGGAGGAAAATAGGTACTCTGAGGGTGCAATTCATCTGGACTGCTTTAGGTAGATGTTTTAGAATAGCAGGAATCTCATTCTTGATTTCCCTTCTGATATTGGCTACTTCTCTCTTAGCTATAGAGGGAATTCTGGGTGACTAGTTTGGATGTAGATATTAGTATTTAATCAAACAAAAAACATTCCCTGAGCCTGAGTGGTGCCTGAACTACACATTGTAGAATTTCATATGAACACATTTACCTGCTGTTTCATGTGAAATTCCTTCTTGCTAAATAAATTATTTAGCACTTATGAAAGGTACAACACTGTAGCAGCTAAGAAATCTTATTTGTTTCAGGAAGAAAATAAAATAGGAGGCATGCATACCTTTTTACACTATTCCATCTGTGTGCTTCCATGCCATTTCTAGCAAGGAGACAACAGCTCACCTTCAACAGAGGATCAAAATGAACATTTGTTCCCTCTGCTGAGATTGCCAGTGAAGCTGTCAGTTGTACAACTGATCTGGATCTCTCATATTCCCTCAGGAGCTGACAGAACATTCTGCATACATTTCTCTTTTTATAGATATGTAGTTGAACAGACAAAAAAAACCAAACTTGCATCAGCACCTCTTGCAATCCTTTCAATTTAGTCCAAGGATGGTGAATTTTTGTGCGTGTATGTGTGCCTGCGTGCTACAAAGAGACTATTTCATGCTCAAACCCCTTTTTTCTTTTCTAAGTGTACATCAGTAAGACTTCTTATATTGCCCTAATATGGGATTACAGTTAAAACCACGACAAGAAATAGCAAACGCTTCATATGAACAGGCAGCCAAATGACAGTTGCTGTGAGAACTGTAATTGAATTTGCAAGCTACTGCAAACACCAAATCTCTGCTCTGCTATTTGGCTAATAATGAGCCAGGTGACGGCTGCTACCATTTTGCTGAAGAGCGGAGATGCTCAAAGGAACCTCACTGTGCCTAGCATGTGCCAAAGGTAGACATTTCTTGACTGCAGGACTGAGACTACATAGAAAAAGTCACAAAAATGGGTGTGTCAGATGTACCTGGAGAAGATAAGTACTTTTTAAAAGGCATTGATAGCCATGCTTCTCATTGTTGATCCAAGGCAAGGAAGGCCCCACTTGAGATGAGATTAAAGGCTGCAGGAAGGGCACAGAAAGCCATAGTGACTACCTCCTAGTACTGTTCCCCAACATGAGTCCCCTCTCTTTTCTTCACGGGTCCTGTGCAGCACCTGTGGGTAAGGAGGAGGCATGGCTTCTGCACTGAAATCTTAGCTGCTTTGCACTCATTAGAGAATTCTGATTTTACAAGACAAGTATATGCACACATTCTTTAAATGCCAAAGCACAGAAGTTACTGCTTCACCATTCCTTAATGGAAGAAATACAAAGCCCCCATACATTCTTGTCCTCCTCTTTTTTTTCTTTCCACTCCCCTACTGTAGAAACTGATGCTGAGGTTAAAATGACTATTGGCTCTGAGACAGAGCACAAACATCGCTCTGCTCTTCCACAAATTTTCTCTCACAGAATAATGGAAAAGACCTTATTGGCACATAGGACAATTTACTGTTTAACATAAGGGAGTAAAAAATGGCAATAAATACATTCTCTAAAAGACTGTGGAATGAATCCAGAAGGGCAAGGTGTCCTTCTCAGCAGCTCGTTCATTACTTATAGACAGTTACTGTATTGCAAGGCTAAAATCTGGAATCCTAACAAGTCAATACCAAAGCTCTGTGGGATTTCTCATCCATGACTTTAGCGTCTGTATTTATTGAGTGAGGACTGATAGTATAGGGTAATGTAATTTTCCAAGCCTTTTCAAAATAGCAGAGATTAATGAGCAAGGTCAGGCACCAAAGGCACTAGCTAGTCCTTCAAATCCCACTACTTTCCACCACCCCCACCCTCATCTGATAAAATACAATTCCAAACCTTCTAGGTCCCAGGCACTGACTCAGCAGCAACCTCTTTTGAGCTTGATGCTATTTCACATAAAGAGTGAAGCAGCTGATCTCCCATAAGAATACAGTTATATGTGCTGACAAGCATCTTACTAAAATGTAGATCATGAAGGCTAGGTTGCAGTAGGCTTATTCTTAAGTGTGTAGCAAGCAGCAGCATCCACCTTTTATAGCCTATGTGTGTTTGATTAATCACACCCACATATATATTTTTTCAAATGTTGGTAAAAGCAAGCATGGTTTTCCAATAAAGTCTCAGTGAAAGGAGAGGTAGGCCCATAGTCCTACCTCTTTATATCAGGAGGTTATGGAGCAGAGAAGGTAAAATGGTCTCTATCCTAACAGATGGTGCACCTGACAAACTTGCACAGCTGAGGACACAAAGTAATGTTGTACATGCTTGAATTGCATTGCATTTGAAAGTGGTGGTAAAGTGCCACCCTGGCCCACCACTAAAGCTGCCTTCTAGGCCTCAGACCTGTAACAAATTACATTTGTCACCTGGAGCATTCCCTGCCTCTTGATCCTCTCGAAGAAACAATCCTTCCTTTTCTTCCTCCTATTCTAGTCCAGCAGCGCCTCATTTTTGCTCAGCAATCCCACCTAATGGGGTTACCACCCTTACTGAGGTACCCTTAGTGCAGCCCCATTTGCCTTTACAATATACATGAGTCTCAAGATAGACTAATAAGAGTGACATAGTACAGTGGTGACCCATATGCAACACGGTACTCTATATATCCATAACTGGCTTTGTCCTTTCATAGATCTCTGCTGTGTGCTGGAAAGAGGTTCCAGTAATGGTGAAACAGATAGAAATGGCATTGAGCTGTGCAGGCATTTTGGGAGGTGGTCATTAGACCTGTTCATCCATTTGTTTGCTGTTATGTTTTCATTGGGGTTTGTTTTGTGGGTTTTTTTATTAAAAAATAATTTAAAAATAGAAGCAAGCGTTGATCTTTCACCTCAAGCACAATTACAACACCCCTACCCATCCCCACTTTTCAAGCAATGAATTAGGAAGTGCTAGTACAGGAAACCACAGCAAGGTTCAAAAAGAAATTATTTGCTACAAAATTATGGCAAATGTTTTGTGTCCTTGAAGATTGACAAGGTCTTACTGAAATGCAGAAGGTGATGGAGAAGGTTGATTTTAAATATAAAATGCCTTAAATACAAAAAAAAGTAAAAATACTTTAAAACAAAACCCCCCAAGTTTTATTGATGTGAAGTCGTCTGGAAGAAAGGAAGGGTGTTATTTAGTCTATCTTTGCCTTCATCCCATGAAGTTTTTACCTGCTGTCTTTTAACAATGGCTATTTAAAAACAATTTTATCAGGTAGGGTCAGTATTGATTTAGCTGAGTGCTGCAATTACAATTAAAGAGTTATTAAAGCCTGTGCTAGATAGTCTAATTGACATGAAAAACCTAACTGAGGCCAGGGAATAAAGGCTTCCCTCCTACTTCAGTTGTACAATATCACCCAGCATACAGTTCTGGGCTCCCCAATTCAAGAGTGATGGAGATCTGCTTGAGAGAGTCCAACAGAGGGCTATGAGGATGATTAAGGGGCTGGAACATCTGCCTTACAAGGCAAGGATGAGAGACCTGGGTCTTTTTAGTCTGGAGCAGACTGTCAGGGGATCTAATTAATACCTAAGGGCTGGGAAACAAGAAGGCAGGGACAACCTCTTTTCACTTGTGCATTGTGACAGGATGAGGGGCAATGGATTCAAGCTAGAGTCCAGGAAGTTCCACCTCAACATGAGGAAGAACTTCTTTACTGTAAGAGTTGTAGAGCATTAGAATAGACTCCCCAGAGAGGTTTTGTAGTCTCCTTCTCTGAAAACTTTCAAGACCTGTTTGTTCTAGTTTTGTCCTGCTTTGGGAGAAGGGTTGGACTCTATGATCTTCATAGGTCCTTTCCAACCCCTAACATTCTGTGATTGTGATTACCGCACACAGAGCTATCTTAAAAGAATATTAAGGTTGCAAAGTTGGGCATGAAAAAAAATAGGAAATTACAAACTACACTGATACCATCATGCAATTATTTCAGTTAGATTTGCATAGACAACTAACTCTTCAAATTCTTGACGTAGCTTTTGAAGCATGTTGCGTTTCCTAGATTTAAAGAAAAGTATTTTATTCTGCTACAACATATGGACAGCTGCATGCCTCCCCAACACAACTGCTTGGAACTGTTTGATCCACCACATAAGTCCTCCTGTTTTAATGAGGTAACTGATAGGGGTAGTAGGTTGTCCTCTACTTGAATCAGCAGGAAATGGGATGAGTTGCATATTTTGCTAGAGGATTTCATACATCTGACAGGAAAGGATCGAGATGACAGTAGAAGGTATGGGCTGCAGACTCAGGAACTCCATCACTCATTGATGCCTTCAGATGTGGTGGCTATTTCTGTTACACCTCATCTGTATAAACTCAGGGTTAGTCCCATCTCTTCCCCAGCCCAGAGCCTCAGCGTGGTTCCCTCAACAAAGCTGTTCATTTACTCTGCTAGTCCTAGTCCACAAAACTGTACCAGGGCAACACCACGTCAGAATTCTACCCCAGCCTCTTCCAGTCCACAAGCTGGATCCTGGCCTTCTCTGGTTCTCTCATCCCAGTTCATATTCCACCCTCCCTTTCCCTTGAAAAGTATCAAATCTTCCCTAATACTCTGCAGTTCTACTTTCTTGATTAAATTTACTGAGGTCTTATTCCTTACTATGACCTTCCTGATCCAGCTTCTATAACAACCTGGTTCCAAGGAAGGAGACATTTCCTCCTAAGCAATTGTGGTGTCTTGGGAACAGAAGGGGCACTGACATGCTCTTACTTTCAGTTCATAGCCAAAATGTAGTTTACAGAAACATGTAGCAGAAATTACAGAAAAACTATTAATTTTCTTAAGCCTTGCAAATACAGTGTTGGTTTAGTTGTTTTAATGCTTGTTATTTGGCACAATGATGTTGAGTTTTCATTAAAAAAAATTGACTGCTTCACAGAACACACAGAAATGTAAGACTTGTCTTTCCAAACATTTATAATTTGGCAAATTTTGAAGCTAGAAAAGTCACATCCCAGATGGCAAATCTTACATTTCTGTTTAAAATGACAAAGGTTCCAAATAGTCAAAAAAGGCCACAAGAAATCATTTTTAATTGCTAGACATGCTAGCATTTTGTTCAAGCTTCGTTTTTGGAAACAACTGGAATGACTTTGCTGAACCCTTCCAAAATAATTCTGCTTGAGGCAAGCAATCAGACTAAGCAATTGGATTTTAGCAAGGCTGTGTACAACTGAAAAGAGAGTTCTTAACCAGCAGAGTTCAGCAGCATTGTTCACTGGCCTTGTGACCAGTCCAGATTGCAATAAAAAATGAAATAAAAAATCAGTGCATGTAATACTAGTAGAAGAATGCAAACTAAATTAAATAAGTGTTATTAGCTGGAAAATCTTTAAAAGGGTCCAAAACAGAGGTTAAGCATTTCTGTGTTGATCCTTTGATATTTCTTGATGTTTTAACCTCAAAAATAAAAATAGATGAGTCATTTAAGATTATTACATAGAAAACAAAAATTAATCAAAGCTCCCCCTTACACATTCTGTGTTTCAGGATTTCTCTAGCATTTAACTGTTACTCATTTAAAACTTTTCTAGAAAACATTTTTCTCTGTATGAATTTAAGCTTTGACAGCCACTTGAAGTTCTGTTTGGATTTAAAGACTTGTCATGCTGTCAATAAAGCTGATCAGAAATTACATCTTCACTGACACACATGGTTGATCAGCTTCAGATCATTATTCCAGACTGTGTTTTCTAATCTACATAAATTCATTTTTTCCTCCCCTTATTTCTGAAAATTACAAGCTGCATAACCTTACAAGGTTAGCATCTAGAAGGGCTAGATATTGCATGTGTTTCCTCTGCATCAGCAAATGCAAACTGCATTACTACAATGACTGATTTCAGTTAGGTCTTAAATCCACAAGTGCTGGCATATGCAAAATGCAAATTATACAGAACATTCCAGAACTACTATCTGTTGCACTAAAAACACACCTCATTTTCTTCCCTGCTCAAGTTTCAGAACTGAATGTAACCAGAACCAATTAAATTTTTTCTATTTTGCTCAGGAAACCCAGTATTTACTCCTTCCTCCCTTCAGCAGACAGAACAATTAAAAGCCTTCTTGCTTCCAGTCCTGCTATTTTAAAGACTGCTTTGCCTCTTAAATGTGGTGATGCTCTTCCAGATGTTTCTTTGCTGCCTACTCACATGGCCCTTGCTTAAATCTGGTCTGGGAAACAGTAAATGGTTTGTTGAGACTAGAGGGAAATGAGAGATTTTGGGTAAGGGTCAACCATGACTCCAAATTACAGCAATAGTGATTAACCTTCTTTTGGTGAATGTATATTCTTTAGTAAAAGACCCAGACCAGAACTTTGCCTGAGAAAGTAAGAGGGAAAATTAGAGTGAGAATTAGTACTTGACCTAGCTGTTGTAAAGAGACATCAAGTTGTCTGGGGGAGGAGAAAGAATGAGAGATATGACAGAAACACAGCATGATGAAGACAGTTAGAAAGCAAGAGAAGAAACTGCTATGAAGATGGCAATACCATAAGGGATAACTAACAACCCACTGTAGCAGCCTGGACTGCCTAGCAGATAGCACCGGTAGCTGGGAATCACCCCAGAGCATCCCACTGCCTCACAGGCTTCAGGCCACTCTTGAGGGCACACTCACTTGTTGCCTGTGAGAATAAGGGGTCTCACTGGCAGAAAACTGCTTATAGAAGACAATGACTGGTTAAAAGCTTCAGTACAATGAATGCCTCTTGAGCCTTACATAAAACAGCAGAAATTACTGCCAGAATAGCTAAGGCAATCTGCACCAACTGAAGATCTGAGTCTCTGTTATCTGCTGCTTACCTCAGTAAGTACAACTTCAGACTAAGAATAACCAGAACAGTTATATTTATTTACTAACCAAATAAATCAGAATTCCTCCAGAAATAAGCCACTGAGAAGGCGGAACACTTTTTTTGAACTGCCTGAAATGTCTCTACATTGCTTTTTGTTTTGTTTTCTGGCACACTTGATCAAGCTTATCAACTGTTTTGTCACATCCAGACAGCATCACTTACAACAAGAAAAGGTATTCTTGGAAGAGGATGCTGGCAGGTCTAGGCTGGATCACTCACTATCTCAGCAATTATTCTGAAATGCTAAGCTGTGATGAACAGAAGTGGATTAGGTCTCTTGCTGCTAGGCTAGAAAACTCACAGACAAAGCAGAATAGAAGCAGCTAATATCTCAGCTCACGTTAACTAGATGTTAGTTCCTATTCTACAAGTTCAATCAAGATATCTGCCCCTAATATACTTCATGGTACTACATAAACCCGGAGAAAACTCCTTACGGGCATAGAAAATTACTGTGATGTCCTAAGAGTTGTGTGAGGCTTGAATCTATGGTCAGATTTATGGTTGTTATAAAACCTCTCCATGCCAAGATTTGAGTAAATTTGAATCTACTTAGTGATCTTGCATAGTACCCGCTCCAGAAATAATGGTAGTTGTAGACACACTTACGTTTACGTTCACTAAAGCCAAAATTTAAGAGCCAAATGAAGTGGGAGTAACAAGCTCACACAAACTGATACATGGGGGAGAAATTACAAAAAAGCACTGCCCCTCGCTGCAGCTTTCTTCATTGATTTTATGTGTGCAGTATCTTCTACTGCAAGAAAAAGAACTAATAAAAAGAAAATAAGTATTCTAATTCCAACTCACTCTGGATCTCAGCCAGTTCACCATGTAACAGAGGAAAATGCCAATGTTAGCAGCAGTAATCTTCTTAAGTTGATGAATAAAGACCAAAAAGCTACACTAATTTTGCTGCTTCTGAGAATAGCATCTAGACTGTGTTTTTCACAAAGTCTGCCTGTGGCATGAAAGGAACAGCAAAAAAGTAGTTCAGTTTTGATGCTCTTCCCTAATGGAATGGCTTTTAGCTGAGAGACCTCCAGAAGACTCCATAACATGACTCAGTTTCTTGCTTTTTACTTATGTGGTCCCTCATTTTAAAAGCTATGAACACAAACAATAGTTGTGACACTTTTCTCTGGCATAGGCCCAGTGTTCCAAAGAGGTCTAACAGTGCAGACAAAATCCATCAAGCCTCCTGGACAGAACAGCTACAAGGTTTGCACCTGGTTCCACTGAACACATCACAGAATTACAGAATAATTGTGGTTGGAAAGGACCTTGTAGATTACAGAGTCCAACCATACCTACAAGAATAAAGAACACAGGCCTGTCTGTCAGTGAGCTAAGCATACATAGAATTGTTCATGGATCTTTAATCTGCAGATTTCTTTCCACAGCAGTCTAGCAAGCTCTTTCTCTTGAAATTGACAGAAAACAGGAACTTAAGACAAAGTCTTATTAAGTTTGTCTGAAATAAGACAAAGTGATGCTGATGGCTACAATGATCAGTCATGGCTGATTGTTGAAACCTGTGTCTGTGCCTTGTGCTGACAGCATCTATCCCCTATTGATAAAAAAGGTTGAAAATCATGTCTTCCATTTGTCTTCTTACTTTCTTGGCTAAAAAAGACAGGAATGTTTCTTTCTCAGCTTCCCTTATGTAGCACAACATGTCATTGCCTCTCAGAGGCAGACCTCACATGAGACACAGAGTTACCTAAGCAAACAGATTAATTGTAAAAGTCACCAAGAAATTTTTGGTAGTGAAAAATACAGCTGTCTGCTTCATAAACAAAATCATTAGATTGAGATCATAATACACCTGTGCTTTACACTGTCTGCTAGTCATTAGTCTGCTGGCTCCTATACCAAGAGGTAGCTGCTTCAGGATGTCAAACAGCTTTGAATCCAGCTGCCTCAGCTCTGTCTAAAGGTCCCTACTTCTGTGGGTTCTGGTCCCTGGTTATTTAAGGTGAAAAGAAGTGGGATATCTGATTCTCATCTGTGCAGCCTGAACAGCCATCTGTATAAGCCAAGGTGGGGGTATATGCACTCCCATCATACTCCAAGATGGGGCCTAAAAACAACATAACATGCGCATCCACATCTTTTCTCAAAGATACCACATCTGATAACCTATGTTCAATGTGATGAAACCAGTCTAAGACCAGAGGAATAAATATATCTTCAAGTTATATTAATCTCTCCCCTCCTACCCTTCTGTTTAGCTGTACCACGTCTGCCAGAAAACAGAGAATCCAGCCTGGATGTTTTTGCCATAGCCAATTCTTGCTTCCTGTCAGAAACTTGGGACAGAACCTCTGCAGTGTCTATAGGGATCTCAGCCCCAAATTCTTAAGCTGCTACCAGTTTTAATGGTAATTAAGTTTTTATTAAAACTGAAACCATAAAATTATTTTTAAAAATCATTTACATAATAGTGCAGAACTTGAGCTGGAGAAAACAGTGCCTATACAAACAGGTAGAACAAACAGAACAAGCCCTTATTAAAAAAAAACAAACCAAACCCATAAATTAAAAATTAAAACGTAAAAGAAATGACTGATCAAGGCTAAACTAAGCTGTAAACTATATAGTAACAAAGTCACAATGTATTACAAGTTAATGCACCACCACTGTGCAATAGAACTGAAGATGTTCAGGTGAGGGACTGTCCTACATACTGTGTTTCAGAGATAGCTGTTGTAACATGTTCTCAGGAAGGAGTGGTTCTGGAGAACCTATGAAAATAGAAATGAGTTGGAGTAAAAAGGCCATTAGCAATCCAAAAGGCTCTTAGCTGTCTGGCTATCAGTATGAGCTCTGTAACTTAGATTAGAAACTGCAGTGACAGAATAGTTACTGTTGGATTAGTACAGACATAATGAATTCCAAAATCTTAAAATAATGTATTGTTTTTCTGTCTATTAGGTTGGATTTTAATTAGCTTGTGCTAATGAATACATTTATACATGTCCATTTTTTATTGGCAGCTTTTAGAGAAGCTAGTAAATTGGTCACCATGGAGTGCCGGTGTTTCACTAAAACCTAATGAATAATTAATGCTTTCTTCACCTAGAGTCAACCAGCAGCCTCGGGGGTTTTTAGTTATAAATTAGAATGAAAGATAAGATATTCAAAATACAGTTAGAGTACTCATTCATCAACCATGATTAAATAATGTTAAAGTGATACCCTAGAAAAAGTGCTGAGAGCCGAGTTTAAGTCTATGGACTACTCACAGTATCTCCCAGGAGCTGTGAGAGCACCCTACCCTGTTCTCCAGTGTGGCTCTTGAAAGTCCTTTTCCATACCTAGTGTTAACCAATTTTCTTCTTTTCTTGAGAATTCCTCCTTGGAAAATATGTATGCTTCTCAGTCCTTTCTATTCATAACCCACTGTCATCTGAGGTGGGGAGGGAGGGAACAACACAATGCTTGACCAAAGCAAATGCTTTCATCAGATCTGATATTCTAGCTAACAAAGATATCAAGCCAGGAAAATATTTGTATGTGTTTACATCCAGATTTCCATAGAGAAAAATGGTTGGAAGAGCTGACATAAGGTGCCTGGGATCAACAAGATCTAAGTAAAGATGGAGTTGTGATAAAATTAAGGTTAAATGAAATGCCCAGGTCCAAATCTGACATTCTGAAACACCCTGTTGAGCATCCATTTATCTCCAGAGATGTACAAGGCTCTAGACAGCTATTTTAGTATTACCCACAGATTCCTTAGCCTGAGCAAATCAGAAGCTGTTTTATATCTAAATCAGATAATGATCTATAAACACCAGGCTTGCCAGAGAAGCTCTTTCTGCTAAGTGTCATGTCACAAAAGAGTACATTCCCCTAACGTTGACAATAAACGCTGCTTTAAGTCTCTCACACAAACGTAGACTGATAAAGCCAGGCAAGAAGAATTTTGCCCCTAATCTACAGAGGGACAGAGTTTACTGTTATTAATCCTAACAGCTCCTGTTCATCATAGGGACCCAAGACACACATGGGTTCATGTCTCACTGAGACATTCTTCTCTTACATTGCACAGGAGACCTAGGCACTTCACGTAAGGTCCTGAAATCCTCTCTGAGCACCAGGACTGAAGGTGAAGTGTTGCACTAGTTCAAGTTGTAGCACCTAATTCCTTTTTGCAGCCTTAACTGCTCTAGCTTACTGGTGACCAGAAGAAAACCACCAAATTCTAATTATATCTGTAACACTCCTACTGTTCTAAATTCTGGTGCCTGCTTACACAAGGGACCTTGATAACTCCAAATTACAAGCTAATTTTGAAGCATCAAGCTAAGTGTATTAAGACACCTGTGTGCTATAAATGAAAATCTCAAAAGTATTCAGGAAAAGAAAAAAAGATTAATCACAGAATTACTATCAAACAAGGAACTTATGTGGAAAAACATTTTCATTTCATTTATAAAACCAAGTCTTCTGGAAAAGAAAACCAACAGAACAAAACCAAAAGCCTACTGTATGAATTAGGGCAGACAGTGTTACAACAAAAAAAGGTGATGTTTCCACAACAGTAAATCCTGCTAACCACTGTTGTGTGTTGATTATGTTCCTCTTTCATTTTTCACTTCCACTAAATTAAACAAACAAACCACACAACAAACATGCTGCTGAACTACACCCACCTCTTGTAGCCCTTTAATGATTTGTTATTGCCTGAGAACATGTAGAGATAGATCTGCAACTTGTGCAAGTCAGTTCAGATTCATGGAGTATCAGGGTAAATACATTAGTTTTCATATGCCACTGCTTTAGTCCTGACGCAGTCTCAAACCATGCTTGATGTTATAAGGACAGATCAATTTCAGAGGTAACATTATTGGGTTTACTATTGTTATCTAGGGACTGGTTTGATCTGTGACCTTCATTTAGCTTCCTACCAACAGGAAAGCAGAACTAAGCGTTCCTTTTCTTAGAGTATTGATGACAGCATGTTTTCAAATGAGTGTACATTTGTGGAAGCAAGCCTGTGTGTCAGCTACGTGCAAGTCATAGAAAGAAGTCTCATTCTCCCTGGTGCATAGTCAAGGCAGCATACTGATAATTACAAACTGATTTCCAAAAGAAATATGTCACTTGTCAAAGGCATAATTTCAGTTCTGCCTTTCCTCATTAACACTTGATGGGAACTCTAGCATATTTATAAATCATAAAAGGCAAAACCCACCAGCAACACTAAAACTTTATTTTTTTATTTTTTTTTTACATTTATAACTTATTTTATTCCTAATGACCTAGCCTGATCTTTACAGACCATATTCTCAGGATATGGGCTCCTACCACCTTTCAGGTGGTAAAACACCCACTGAATGAGGCAATTCTTAGAGTGTCAGGATCCCAAAGCTGAAAAAAAGCTGAATCTAAGTGACATTGCCATTGTTGAAAGGACAAAAACTGAGACAAAAGTCTTGCCAAACAGGGAAGTAGTGGCTGTTGGCTAAGGGCAGAAACTAAGAGTGAAAAAGGACAAATCCAGAGTGTAACAAGTCACAGTCAACGCAAATATTTAAAAACAACCCAACCAAGCAAAACAAAAAAACACCACCACAGGACATCAGAACACATCAAGATCCTTGGGCTTGGTCTCAGGCTTGGGTCTCAGACTTAAATGGTCATCTTTTGACATTTAGCTTTACAGACTATTCTTTCAGGCAATTTCACTGCTTCTTGTTCTCACTGAACCTGGTTTGCCTGACAATACAGGAAGCATTTGAAGGGCTGTGGAGCAATGTGCACACCATCTCACACAACAGGGTTGAGATCCTCAGAACTATTGAAATTAAGTTACAAGTGAGCATAATTTATGATGACTTCCTTGGGATGCTTCTAATCTCAATACTGCAGGAATTCTACAAGCCTAATTTCTACTTCCTGCAAAGGAGCAAACTATACGAGTAAGCCTAGTTAAATATATACACACGTGTTCTTTTCTCACCATATTAGAAATGCAGCCAAATTTTTGGGTGCACTTAGTTTGAGAGCATAACATGTAAACAGGCACACAAGGTTCCGAGGTTATATTCGGACACCATGTACAAAACAAAGATCCCATAAATTAATTCTCCTAGCAAGTTGCAAAGAAAGAGATGGACCAGGACAAATATTGTTATTGTTATCTCTATTTTTAAATACTTGGAAGATACTCAGTTATGATGATGAGGACCATATAAGTACCTAGACAAATGCATTTGTAGCAGGAGTGTTAAGTTATGAGGGTTTTTTCATGTCAAAGGTGCCAGCTAGCAGGACCTTAAAAGGAAAAAGGGAGAAATATATTTTGAAATCATTTCATATTTTTAAGTCCTTAAAAAGCAAGTTTAAAAAACTGAAATAATTCTTCTACAACTGTGCTGTGCTGCTTTGTTTTTCCCTATGGGACTTCTGCACTTAGTTTGCTGTCTTGGTACTCTTCCATCAGATAGAAAACCATTCTTTCCTCTCCCGTGCAGTTCCAGGGAGGGGAAAAAAAACAAACATAACATGAAATAAAAATCATCATAATTAACATTGTATCGACATGCACACAGATATCCTACATGTGCATAATGCTATATTCTTTGTGTCAGTAAATGGATTTATTTGGTAGTCATGAAAGTAATTAGAAATGACGCACAAAATGAAAACTTAAGGGGAATTCCAAAGACAGGACATTGGCCATACTACATGATTACTGCTGGCTCTGCTAACTGATGAAACTTTAAAAAAATAGAAGCATTGTATTAAAAGATGCTTCTGCCTAAACATTAAAAACAAATGCTTCTTGTTACCAGATGAAGGGCAGCAGTAACACACAGTATCAAACATAACTTATCAAATAACAGAAGTATCTGCTCTCTTACAAGTATTACCTCAAGTTCAGATTAGTATATTCATTGAATTCCACCAGAGGATCCTCTCCATGAAGCCAGATGGCCACTGCACATGAACAGACATTTGTGGGGGTTGGTGAAGTCCAGTACAGAAGACATCTACTTGATCTTAAACAGTAAGTATTGCTTTAAATGTTTGCTACTAGATAAACATCAGAGGCTGTTGAGATGAATTTTTTTTGTGAACAATCCTTCATTGTTATCATTGCCCCAAATAAATTAGCACACAGTATTCCTCTGGAGAGGATTTATCCCTGGCCTCCAGAAATGGAAATTCACCTAGGAGAGGAAAAGAAGTTCATGTATAATTCTCCGCTCTTCTTTCCAGCATCCTCTCTAGGGATATCTGTGAACAATCTGAGAACCTTGTTATTAAAGGCCTGATCTGTCTTTAGCTGAGAGATGCTGGCTGCCTGAAGAGATCGATTATTTGATAGAGACTAGTCAGGGCAAAGAGAGAGATACAGGTCAGGAGAGGACCTGAAGACATATTTGGTTTACTTCTAGATAAACTTCATGTAGCCATCCCCAAAGAAAGTGCCTGAAATGAAACCCAGCAGATAAGGTTGACTGCAGGTTTTTTTTGCCATACATAGCTATGCCTTGAGGTGGGATTCATCTCAAACTGTTTACTTCGATTTTTTTCTTGTAACTCGTCTGAAGCACTCAGCTACAGATCATGATGTTGAGTTCACACAGAACTTTTACATGTTCCTCTGAGCCTGAGCAATCTGTACATGACCAAGGCAGTGTATGAAACAATGCTGAGAGTTCAAACACTTCTGTATTTAAGCTTTGTGAACATGTCACGTTATTTGATGGTTGCATACACATCTAGGAATGTTGCTGAAACAGACTTCCTATTTTAGAATATAGGGAATGAAGTACAGTAAGTTATTCCCATCTAGCTTCCTAAATTCCCACTAATATCAGCTAGGTTGTACGAGATAGGACAGAATTTAGCTCTGGATATACAGAAAGAGAAGCGGAAGAGAGTCTGCATTACTAACCAGGAGATCATATTGTGTGAAGCTTCATTTTCAAAGGACAAGGGAATTTTAGCAGAACACCATAGTGAAGAGAGACAAGAAGGCAAGGTAATTTTCCTGCCAGCACTGATCTAATACCCAGGAAAACTAATTATTATTTAGTTTCATACAATACGCCCCACTAACTTCTGATTAGTGCTGTGGGGGTGAAATGTCAGAGAGAAGCAGTCTGAAAAGGTTGGGGTTTGTGGTTTTTTTTTTTTGGTTTTGGGTTTTTTGGTTGGTTGGGGTTTTTTTGTTTGGGTTTTTTTACTTGAATCAGCAGTTGGTTGCATGATCTATTTCATCTTTTGCTACACAGGAAACGTTTTGTGGGAAAGACAAAATGCAGAAGGCATTGCAATGCTACAGCTCAGACACTGTCCTCTTCTCTAAGGAACATGACCTCTAGACCCAGGCAGATACAGCCAGCCATGTTCCATGAGATCCTTTGAATATTTATACAAACTAGCCTCATGTGTTCCCTCGCTTTTTGAAATCTTTTTTCCACAAGTAAGTTTACTTGTAGGGCTATTCATAAATCCAGTACATTTTTACACAGTAATTGAAGAATATTAGTGGAAAATTAGTTTCAAGTTCTTAAACAGATATAAATATTAGACCATACCACAATAATTATCCTGGCCTCTAGCCAGGAATTAAAGCTCTATTAAGCTAAGCACTCTACATAAATAACTATGAAGATGATTATTCACTCTGTTGGACCTAGCAAGATTTGTTATTCCTAAGTGCAAAGTGCACAGAGTGCACAATTACCCAAATTCCTTGTCTAGAAGTGGGTGAACAGACTGTGGTAACACTTCAACATACATATCCATCTAACAGGAAAGCTTACTGGAGGGGTACTGCTATTCTACCACCCATGACTGGTTTACAATTCTTTACCATTACTGTTAATGTTTTCTAGAAGCATTCAGATTTAAGCAAGTTTAGATCATTCCATCTCAGATGTAAAAGATAAAAATTTATTAACTCTGTTTCTTTATCCTTATTCAGAGGCATCCTATGGTGTACAGTATGGAGAGAAAGAAATGTAGAGCATTTACAGTTTCTAACCACCCCAAAGCAGAATTCATACTTTGACAAAACAAATGCTTGAGAATAAGTAGAAATTGAAAAGAAAGGCTTCACTTCTTCAGTACAACTGACAATCTTGCCATCACCTTGGAGGCCTAATCCTGTTTGAACATGCAAGTTCAAACAAAACCTATTCAATTTCATTTCACTCGGACCCAAGGAGTCATAGAATACATGAAAACATGTATTGTGTTTTTATAAATACTCACCTTGCTGAATGAGAAATCAGATATTCCGAGAGAATTATTAACAAATAACAACTAATCATCACATGCCTTGAGAAAAGCATGAGACCTATTTTATTGATAGGACAATGAGTGATTCTAAATTTGAAGATCAAAATAATTGGTTCTGATGCAATTATTATCCTGCCAGTTGTGCTAAGCTATAGAGTAGTTTATATGATACCAGCTTTCAAATTATATAGCAAAAAACCATCACACAGTAAAGTGAAAAAGAATGAGAAGTGACAAGTGTTAACTAAGAAAGATATTTTGACATAGCCAAGGTAGTAGGAACATCGTTTTTTCATTCAGGATCCAGTTGCAAAGATGGTAGGCCAGGTTAATCAAACCAGGTGAGCAAAAAGCAAATGAAAGCTTCTTATCCCACACTGACTATTAGACCAAGTCAGATTCATACAGGAGCAGGTGCATGGGGATAGTGCTACTGTCTTCCCTTAGGATTTTCTGTAGTAGAGAGGACCACTAGATAGAGTTTACAAGTCACATTTGGAATGGCATACACAAATAAGTCTGTCTTAGTTTTCCATTAGACTGAGGTTCTTCAAGATCCTATAAGGTTACGGCACCTACAACTACGCAGCTCCTACATAAATCAAGTTGTACACATAGTATTCTTGCTATGGTGGTGCTTTTAAAAAGTCATTTAACCAGTTTTCACCCAGGAAATTTCATTTATGTAATTTACTTCCAATAATATTGTTGTTCTTCCCACTCTGACAATAAAATGAAATTACATCGACATCCCCAATGGCAATATAGTACCTTCAGGATTAAAAAGCTACTCGGTATTGTACAGTGCTCACTGAAGATATCAGGAGCTCTTTCCATTGCCACTTCCATTCACTAGCCACTGGTGGATTATGACAGCACAATAATGCAATAGTCACTCTTCCTTAGGAAGATGTGAATCACCACCTGATTTTGATCATGACCTGTAAAAGGTCAAACAACTTGTTTAAAAGGCCAGGATAGACATATGTCATCTTGGGCTTGCCCAATATCCAGTGAGGTCACTCAAAGTTAACAACAAGACTCCAGTTTGAGTAAAAGTTACTCCAACAAGAGTGATTATTCAGTATTTATAGTACTGATACAGCTTGAAGAACTACTGGGTTTGTGGCTGCACAAAACCCAAGATAATACAGTATTATATGAAATATAGTGGAGAGGAATCCTGTCTGCTAATGATCACTGCGCTGAAAGAAAAGAGGGAGCTCTGTCTGCCACAAATTACCACCAAGCAATCTGGAAGACTATTCAAGAAGATAACTGCTGATGAAGGAAGGTCCCACATAGGTACAACAGTCCATTTTCCAACACAACAACCAGTACAGTTTGTGTATAGGATGCTCTTCTCCCCTTATCACAAACTTGTACTGTGGTCTATCATTGCTCCACACTACTGGCTTTTCTGAAGCTCAGTCCTTTCCACTGTTCACCTCTCTGAGCCAGAAAGCAAGGCTGCTAGAATAAGGCAGTGCCAGTTCAGTAGACATTGTGACTGAGCCTGCATTTTGTGTGTGATGAAATCCTCCACTGGAAGGGAGGCTAACTAACAGACCACTGCTGGGGTGGTAGGAACTAAGGATTTAATGTTGCTGTCTAATGAAGGTCAAAAAAGAACAAATATCCAGCAGCGTCTATCAAAACTATTACTACTGTAAAATAAATCTTCAGAGATTAATTTTCCATAAAAGCTCTAGTGGTAGCAACACCATACATGTCTTCAAAGAGGAAAAATGCTAATTACCATAGTTTTATTTTCTTCAGTTTTGAGGCAGCCTAGAGACAGGCCCCAAATTTATTTTCTATAAGCAATGCAAACACAAAATTTGACCCATAGAAGTGTCTTCACTGTGCAAATCAAAACATCTGAAAATAGCTTTATTTGTTGTTAGGGCTAGCTTTCAGTTGCTTTTCCAGATCTTGTAACCAAGAGCAAGGACAGTGACCAGATTAGTTTGCCAACATTTTCATAGCATGACTTTCTGGTTTTAAAAAGATGAAAGGTTTTTGGTTTCTTCCTCCTCCCTTTTTAACAAGGGCGAAAGTTTTCTTTTGAGAGGGAAAGAAACATCTGAAGAGGCCCATAACAGCCATAATGAAAATTTAAGACATGGACATGCTGCAGACTTCTGACCAAAAAAAACATAATATAAATCCTCTTATGTATGTAGGTTTACAGCACACCCCTATTTTCAGAGGAATAAGTCACTGCTGCTTGAGTTCTAACTACAGAAAGCTAATAAGGACAATGAGCTATACATTTCTGATTCTTTGATTTAAAATTCAGTCTCATGTTCAAAGCTCTGTTTTATTTTCATGGAAGCATGAGCATTGAGGAAATCAGAGGACTCTATTCCATCTCCCCTGTGGCTCCTGTTTCACAGAGGTGAAAGTTTTTTTGTTATAATTTCATTACAAAAAGTAATTGATATCTATTTGTCTAGGATTAACTGCACATCTGTCTGTTTATATTATACCAAAAACTATGCTACACCTAGAATCATATATATTTGTGAATTAATGATGCAGCCATTTCTCACTCAAAATTCCCTTTGAGAAAAAAAGAAATAGCTTTAAAGAGGCTGCAAGACCAGTAAATCTAAGCTCCACTTGACAACAGGACAATTTTATTTGGTAAGAAATTCAAGGCAAATGAGCTCAGTTCATAATGTACTCAAACAGTAAAGAGAAAAACATGCTTCCCATGCTGCCCAAATGGCTGACATAATTTTGCTTGCGTTACTTTCCTGTTAACTTGAGAATGCAAATGGCTTTGCTGTCAGGGTACATTTGTTCCCACTAATTCAAGACACTATTCCAAGCCAAAATATTTATTTCTTTTTCCCACTCTAATTTATGTTTTATCATATTGGAAACATCATCTACAGATTTCATTTATTTGTAACTATGTAAACAGCCCTTATGAGAAAGTCACCTCTCTAATAGAAAAAGTAAGCATAAAATCTCTTAATGCTGCAGTATCTGTTGCCTCAAAGGATCATGCCCTCCCACTCCCCCCCAAAAATCCGGACAGACCAACAAAAAGGCCAAAATACATAACCAAAAAATAACTGCTCAAACATCCTAGCTTAGAAAAACCTTGGCTTTTCAAAGACACTTGCACTTTTCTTGCTGGGATAGACTACCAGATTACCAGAATATATTCTTTTAATTAGAACTGGATGATCAAACAGAAGCAGACAGCATATTTACTTAGTACAATCCTTCTCTTCACAATGTCTGAACTGATGCTGCCTTGTATTCAGCTGGGTATGTAGTAACACTGATCAAGATGTTTTCCTTTGAAAAATGTTTCCAATAGTAACTAGATTTTAATCAAGTGATCATTTGTGTAAAGCATTTCTGCCTCCTATAGGAAATAAAATGAGATTTCATCTATAAACCAATACTATTTTCACTGAAAACTTAATTTGATTTTCTTTGGAGGAAAAAAAAGAAAACAAAACACAACCTTTTCCAATTACGATTGTTTGTTTGTACCACTTCAGTGGAAAAAATTGGTTCCTGTCAGCCCCTTTGTTAAAGTCAAAAAAAACCCAGTGACTCACAACTTAAAGCAGGGGAGCATGAGTTCAGATTCGCTCCTACAGAGCGCTCAAGTTAGGAACATATTTGCCATATTGTGCTTCCATGTGAGCTGCTCCATCCATTGCCTATCTCCAGCAACACTCAGATGAGCTCTTTGCAAATGGCTTCTAACTTTGGTATCTCAGTGATGGACCCATTATTATGTGGGATGAATCAGACCACAGAAACTATGTTTGAGCAAGCCCTTTGTAATTAGTTTACTCTTATTCACCTCCTCCATTCATACAGCAGGTGCTCATAGTACTTAACATAGTCAGTCTCCGTTGTTTTCACACATACCTAACAGATTTTCTACCCCCATTTGTACCTACACTGACTTCTACAGAGTCCTTTGGTTTACCATAGCACAAGCTCAGAATCAGGTCTCTACTTTAGTGGATGATTTGAACATAGAAATATAAAGAAAACAATCCCACTGAAACCCTTACAGTTTCTAAAACACATTCAAAAGCTAAGATATGAAACCAAGGCTGTTGCTACTTTACATGTAACATTACAGTAAAAACCCCACATTTTGGCTCAATTTGACTTATTCTCCATCAAGAAATACAGTCTACTCTTACCATTTTCACCAGATGTCTTGTCCTTTCCATTTGTAGCTCCGGTTCCATGTCTCTGTTGGGGGTGGGGGAAAAAAAGAGAAAACAAACAAGCGGTTAGAACAAAGTTGAATGTGCATCTTCAGCTTGTAATTACTAGCAGTTAGAGCCTGATTTCACCTCAATACCTTGAACAGTCAATTCACCTTCATGCAATGGTGCTCTGAAATACTACCAGTCAGAAGCAGAAAACTTAGTACCATTTAGGTACAGCTGTATAACTGTGTGCAACTGTATATAATTATTACATTAATGATAGGATGTGTAATCAAGTTTCAAGCAGTGCAAGGGTATAAGCTACAGTAGGACATCTCTTCATTTCCCTCATGTGACTCCATTTCCATGAGTCATCTGACCTGACTTTGGCCACCAGTGGAGATGGAACATCCCACGTCAATTCACTCTGTACAAGGAATTGCCTCGTGACTTCCCATGAAACAAACTTAACTCACTCTACTAAGTAACATGTGGCCAATATCAGTGCAGTCCAAAAAAACCACACAGGGGCAGAGCTGTATTAGTGTAGTTACACTACTAGGTAGCTCGCCAGCTTTGGAATGGTTATTCTGTGAAAGTTGTATGCCCCAGAGAAAGTATCTCACAGGTAGAATTAAGGTACTTGAACAAGTACAGCAAAACATGCGTTTCTTACACAAAACTATTCATACTTGTGTGTATTACTGAAATAGACTAAAGAATTCATCCTCTACAGTTGTTTATGTAAAAAGCTAAGAATAAATTCAGTGAATAAATCCAGCTGCATTCAGCCATCAGAGGCAGCACATCCTCATGCATCAGGAAAGTTAACAGCTAAAGTAGCACTGCAAGCCAAAAAATTTGTCCCAAAATATGGGCAGTCATATTGATTCTGTTATGAAAATTCATAGAGGCACACTTGTATAAAGGTGTTTACTCCAGAATATCTAGTTAACAATCTCTCTACTGCTCTGGCGTGTGTTTTTCACCACCAGGGTATTCTGTCTATGTGGAGCTAATCACAACATAAGTACAAAACCTCCATGTGTACTCTTAAGTCTTATTACAGAAGCCAGAAAGAGAAATAAAGCTCTTCAAACCCCTCAGAAAAATAAAAAAGAGCCACATATGGTCTATCAACATCCATGTGCTTGTGGTGGGGTTTCTCATCTTCTGTGGCAGACTTCAGTGCATATAGCTCTGATCTCCTGGCTCTGCTTCATCTCACTCTGTGCAATGAGACAAAGCATCCCTAGAGAAAGCAACTCAGTCTATAACCACAGCTACAGTCTCCCCATATGATGGAAATAGATTTGTTTCTCTCTGGAGACTCAGAGCTAAGACAAAACAGAAAGCTTGGCCAGTAACATCAAAGAATGGGATTCTAAAGGGATAAATATCTTGTACAAAAGTATAAACTACCAATAGCCAGAAATCAATAGATCCACCCTAACACTGAGTTTTGCTAAAGATATTAACCTTTATGCCTTTAAATAAGGGTCGGTTATGTTCATATTTCACTCCACATGTGAAACTAGATTTTAGTGTTAATTTACTGAGACCTCCAAAAAACCCACCCAAACAAAATAGTGGATTTTTCCTGTCTATAAAATGGAAACGATATATTTTTTCCTTTCCTGTTTATCTTTAAATGCTTCAAGTTGTTGTATTTCCTGAGTGTTTCAGGCTGTGCTACTTACCCTTTATGAAAGCTTCTCTTTTCTCCCTAGGCTATAACTGTCAGGTTTGGTCTGCTATTGATGGAGTGCTGGAATATGGATCCACACATTTATTTTGTGTCTCAGGACTTCCCCTCAGGGAGAGGGGAAGTTAGCCAAGAAAACCAGTAAAAACTTAGCTTTGGACCCGTTTCTGAGGTCAAGAGTTTTTTCTTGGGGTCTGAAGACAGTGTAAGTATTATTCAGCCATTCATTTGATTGGTGACCACTGGACATATACAGAATGAAGCCCGAAAGTGTACCTATCCTGAAGTCCTTCAGTTACATTTTCTTTTTTTCCCCCCTATAAAAACTGTGCTGACTTCCATTTGAATGCAATGGATTTGAAAATGAAAATCAGTTTCATTAACAAGGCACAAACTTATGAAAGCACTATATACAATGAGTCATCCACCTGCAAAACCTTTGCCTTTTATTTTAGTACATTCAGTGGACCTATTTCTTAAAACATTTTCAAGATGCTGGTATTATTAGCAAATGAAGCTTCTTGCCTCTTTCATCAGCTTTCAAGATGCTCACACAGGCTGAAAAAAACTTAAGGTTTTTTTCTGTCCTTCAGAGCACGAGAAAACTAAACATGAGAAGTTAATAAGGGTATTTTCCAGCATCAGCGGATGAAAGCCATCCAAAAGCTGAGATAACAGATGCAATAGATCAAAATAAAATCAATGAAATACAAGAAAAAATATTAATTTCTGGGGTTTGGTTTTAAACATAAAATCAAGTTGTTGACTGTATGTTAAAATATAAAAGCAGTCCAATGCTTTCTGTTTCCTATAACTTGTAGCCAGCTTCCTTCATTCAAAGATTGCTTCTAAAATTCCCCAGCATTTCCTAAGAAGCATTGAATGAGCTTTCCACTAAGCATCAAAGAAACATCAGAGGCAAAATGAACATGAGTGCAAAACCGTAAAGATAATACAGTAAAACAGGATAAACAGCTTTGTTGCTATGATGCGTAGGAAAAAAACATAGTTTATGACTGCTTGGGGCTATATTAATTTTTAACTCAGTGGTTTTACAGAGCATCAAAGGCACATCATTAAAAATGTCTCCAAAAATCCAAGTCACTCTCAATTTGTCAGAAGGCAAAGGGAAAAAGACTACTGTCATATGCCCAAAATCCCAGTAAGAGAACAGGTTTACTTTCCTGTTAAATTCTTAGTGTTATACACAGCAGCTAGTTAATGGGGTATGAAAAACTGTAATAAATTAGTCCCCTGGGTGTACAAACTAAGGTCAAAAGTGAATTTACACCCCACAGGACTTTTCAAGAAGAATGTTAAATTACTGCAGCAGCTTTTCCACTTTTCTTCTAACCTCCCCTCCTGCACCCCGAAGCCTAATTTTTGCCTTTAATCTTCGATTCTGTTCTTGTCTCGAAATATCCTAACCTTTTCAGTTATGCTTCCAATTAGCACTTCAGTGTTAGGGATTGCAGCCAGGTGTTGATTACAGAATTTCTGGGGACAGAAGAGGTTGGTTGTTTTTGATGAGCCACAGAAAGCCCAAGACTAGGGGACATGAAACTGCCAGAAAGTCCTGACAAATGGGCCCTTTACAGTAATAACATTTTTTTCCCCTTCATCTCAGCTTAGCACCAGAAAGGTATAGCAGACTGCATCTCTGTAAAGCAGTGGCTGAAGATTTTAAAAAGTATATTGTTTCTATGTCAAAGAAGGAAAAAGCATCCAAGTGTAGAAACAAGAGAATAAAAATGGTGGATTTTTTTTTTTAAATGGAATATCAGAAAGAGCCATTGTAGAAAACACAGGATAAAAATTCTGTGGGCATATATGAAATATTACTAGGATGTTCTGTACCTACTGATGAGAGCAACAGCAATGAATTCTGTGCACATCCTAAGCTTTTCTGAAGCCTTGTTTTGCTACTAGGTCCCTATGTAAAAGGCATTACATGTGTGACAAAGAAATATATATTGGTACAATACAGCACAAAACCCGCTAAGGGTCAGCCAGCTGTGTGCCATGCAAGCCTTTGTACAGAGAATAGATGGTAGTGCAGAATAAAGCCTTCTCTGTAAGGGATATAGATTGAATCAAACTGAACTACTTCACAAGTGGCTTACACTAGGGGTTTTTGTTGTTGTTTTGTTTGGGTTGGTTTTTGTTTGTTTTTTTTGTTTGGTTTTTTTTTGTTTGTTTTTTCCTCCCCATGGCCTTCTGCTTTAAAGAGTTCAGCTGCTTTAGCCTTAAAATGAAAACAGTATTAAAAAAATGTATTTTACAAATTTATAAAGTTTATTACCTTTCCGCAAATAAAAACACCACTGTAAATACCTACTTAAGGACTTGCCATGTATTCCAAGTAAGGAAAGATCCCTAGTCAACAGCAAAATGATCAGGAGATACAGCAATTTCTACTTACTTTTTTCTCTAGAAGTAAATACTTTTTGTACAGTTCCTCCAATTAGGGTTGACTTTATCCAGGAATAACACAAGAAACAAAGTTCTTACAGGCTAATTTTTACTTAGTGTTGGCTGATCTTCGAAGATGCTGAGAGTTTTAGACTACAGAAACAAGGCCCAGCTGAGGTTCATTAGACTACAGGCACAAGTAGATCCCAAAGCATACTTAAAATTATTACTGCCTGAAGGTTCATAGTAGACTTATTTTCCTCTAGGGAAACATTGAACATTACATTAGCATGCACACTTTCTACAAACGAAAGAATAAATTGGAGAAATCTGGAAACATAACATAACAGAAAACTATTCAATAAGGGACCTACATACTACACATACTACGCCTTTTCCTTGTACCTTCTGTCTAGGCATATTACAGTGAACTCCCCTGGTTCTGAGAATCAAGAGTTTTCCACACTTTTAACACCGGGTATAAATTTGTTATCAGGGAAAAAAAAATCCAGAAATATAACATTCACTTTAAAAACAAGCAACAGATATTGAGGGAAACACCACCTATTACTGGTAGATCAATATGTTACACATAAATGCCACTTGAAAATAATTATGCAATGAGGTGACATTCTGACCCAGCTGAAATCAGTGGGAAATTTGCAATTGCTAGAGCATGGAAGGCAAGCAAAGGGCACAAGTTGTTTGTGAGAAACTACATGAAGATCCAAAATTTAAGTTAGGGCAAGAACCAAGCAGCTATTATTTGAGATGAGTGGACTCACTCAAGCTCACATGATTAATTAGGTTAAACTCTTCTTTACTGCAGATTTCTGTTTCACTAGGACAACCTTTTTCCATTGTCATACATTGGGTTGAAAATTCATCAGTCAGCATTTCACATACCTAAGTGTGGAAAACATTACCCTTAATCACAGTACAGGAAAGAGTTATCAGGGAAGGACAAAGATATTGCCATGTTTAAGAAAAAAAGTCGAGTGGGAAAAATGATGCTGCCATGACAGAAAGTTTACTGAAGGTTAAATAAAATTAAACCTTCATTTACTGAAGCTGCAATGGACACCTGGCCTCTAAGTAATGGGACTAGATTTTTGGCACCACTGTACTTTTTTGATTTATATATTAAAAAGCATGAAGATGAACAGCTGGGAGAGATACAGTGTACTGCTGGAGAGCCACGCACAAATTCTGTTTCACTTTTTCTCTCCTATTATAAAACTGGTCTGCAATACAGCCAGATGGCAAATCCCAAACCAGCTTCTGTGACATACAGGTTCACTCACATCAGTAACAGCTAGTCTCCTAATGAACATCTGCAGGCAAAACTGAAAAATCCCAGAGAGAAGCTTGAATATGGTAATGAAAACTGCATTAGGAGCTACACAAGTAAACTTACTGCCCCAGTCTATTTGTGCCTCCTTTCCACATTCCTCCATTTTTCCCCCCACATTCTTATAGACCGGGTACTGAATACATGTGAGATGGAAGTGTCCTTCAAAAATCACATTAAAGGTAGTTGCATCAGGTACAGAACTTCTAGCCAGTATTTTGTCTGAATGCTAAGTGACATTGTGTCTGTTTCTTCTGCCTTAGAGTGGAATGGTTTGGAAGGGACCTTAAAGATCACCCAGTTCCAGCCCCCCTGCTATCATCAGGTACATCTTCCCCTAGATCAAGTTGCCAAAAGGCCCATCCTGGCCTTCAACCCTTCCAGGGAGGAGGCATCCACAACTCCAGGTAACCCGATTCCTGTGTCAATGCATCATTGTAAGACATCACTGACCACATATTCTGGGCACCTGATAAATGCTTTTCCTTTTTCAACATATACTTCAAGACAAAGGAGCCTACTCCTGGTTATGACCAAGCTTACATTTCTGGTAGAAGCAACTTTTCCCTGGCTTCTCACCCTACTATCTCAGCTCTTTAGGATACGGCCTCTACTCTCACCTATGTAGCACCTTCTCTGCACGCTGCTTTACACAAAGGGAGTTTTCTACAGCCAGTTTTCTGTCTGTCTTGTGTTGCCAGGGCAGTATAATATTACAAGAGCAAGAGTACCAGAAACCTCCTTTCAATACTGGCTGTCAAAACTAAACAATCCCTGGCACTCTGATGATTTCTGCAGTTATCTTCATGGGTTAAGCGGTGTTCTACTTGACTAGCTCTTGATTTTCCTTAAAATAGCAATAGATGAACCTTAATTAGATTAACAAATTAAAACTCCACAGGTGGGCTGAGGTGAACTGAGGGGACTCAAACTGGAGTCACTAAAAGTTGGCAGTTACCAGGACTGGTTTTCTATGACTTTGATAGTCACTGAAGGCACATGAGTATGCTCATACATACAGATTTGTCATCCTAGAAACCACACTTATAATGGCAGAAATTAACAAGGCTGCAAATAACTACAGATTATTTTCCATCTAGACACTTTTGGCAATGCCTGGCTATTGCCATGATCATGTCATGATACCATTTCTTCTATAGAGGACACAACTTGGACCTCAACCTTGCATCTTTGACAGTCATTTACACTGGTGTAAATTAGATCTCAAACACTACTTTCAAACACAGAAGGAAGGCACTATATTCAAGGTATAGCTGTCCATACAAGCTGCAGCTCATGTGAAAAGCAGGTAATTTACCAGGCTGACTGCTCATGTACTAGTTTCTGCATTTCACCAGGAAGGCAGGCATACAGGTTTAGGTACTGTTTACTCCATGAACCCACAACTCCCATGAGACAGCACAGTACAGCACACTGGCAAAAGGCCCTGGCCTTGCTGTTGATCCCCTGGACAATGAAGCACAGAAAAAGCAATGGAAACTGAAGAAGAAACCTTGAAGCCAAGGCCTCTCAAGGTAGTTGAAAGACAGGGCTGCAGTCCCTGCTCCTGAGTTCCGTTGTTTACAATGTGATCACTGTTTATGTAAAACACGCCTGTGCAAAATGCATGCTCCACACAATGAGCGTCTTAATAACAGGGTTGCTTGCAGAGTTAGGGCATTTCATTCAATTTAAGAGGCATGTTTTGTTCACTTCTGTCCAGAGTTTTTGGCTTGAGGTGTATCCTCAGAACAGGCACTTCTGGGTATACATAGACAACAGAGCTTCAGCACCCAGGACACTTTCAGGCTAAACAAGGAAGCACCTGATGAAAATGGGTGGAGAGAACCACTGTCAGAAATAAAAGAACCCACTTTACAGTGCTGTTTTTCAATATGCTAATTGCAGAGAACTACTTTCACTGTGCCCCACTTTTGCCAATGCTTGGCTGTAATTTATAAATCATCACAGTGAGAACCTGCTGATTTTATATTCAGATTCAATATAATGTTCTACACAGAATATTTACACCAACACCAGCTGTAATCAACATAATTAGCACAAACAGTAGCTTACTTAATATTTAGGTTATTAGCATATTTTGAATTAGAACATTATTAAGCAGATATTTCTCCAAAGACATTGTAATCACAATTTTTTTTTTTCTGAGACAGGGATTAATGGAACCTTTGAAGTTAATTTTGAAAGCAACTGCAAGAATGTATTTCCCAAATCCTATTAATTACCATGCAAGCCATGAGAAGTAATCTCTCTCCCCC
>VWZY01012664.1:371874-391410 GCA_013399075.1 Chloroceryle aenea | reverse complement strand
AGGACCTTGCATGTGGCCTTGTTAAACTTAATTCCTAAAACATGAAATAATTATATGGAGAAAAGTTGGTTGCCTCGACATTAGGCTAATGGGTTAACAACAAATGAATAAATTCCAATTAAGGAATCTCTTCCTTCTGCGCTTTAAGAAGCCAGTCTCAAGTGAATAGATAATTCATTTGCTTGTGTGGTAGGAAGTCATTGCTTCAAAACTCTTTTTGTATCTTCTTGAAGACCGAGTCTTCAGAGGTGCAGTCTAACTGCTACTCAGCTGTGTAGACAGAGTCTGCTCATTGGCATTCACAGAACTAGGAGATGCTGGGGAATTAATAACAAAAAGATTTTAAATGTTCAGCCTGACCTTTTAAAGTTACTGACCTGCATTCAGGTTACAAATACACAGCAATTTTCTCTTGAGCTGCAAAGACTCTAAATGTTAAGTCATAACTCGATCAGACTAGCAGCATTGCTTCTCTCTGTTCACTTGTGCCCAGCTGCCATAGCTGGAGTAAAGGAACAAGAAGACTATCTAAACATACCCATATCTTACTGTGACACAAGTACTTGGAAGAAGCCCCACTGACATAAACTAACACAAAGTGACACTTTGTTTAAAAAGTTGTTTTGAATGTCTTCTCCCATTGATCTTCTGCAAGGGAGATAAATAAACACTGTGTGTGGTGCAGCCAGGCTGAGTGTTTTTGCTCCTACGGGTGTTTATACATTCTCTGGTGGTTGTTTGTATTGCTGTTTGTTGATTGTAAATCCTAGAGATGTATATCTGTAGTGTATACATTTACAGGAGTAGTGCAGTTTTGGGAGTATGGTCAGGGTAGTGCTTTTTATGAACACAACCATATGAATGATGGGGTCTGTCTTTATCCCCCTCGCCCCTTCCAGAGTAGTGAATTAGTTGTGCGTTGAGTGAAAGAGGGTGCTGTGGTGGCAGGAGCTTTACTTCATCAGGACCTTCTGTGCTCAGGTTAATGCAGGTAGGTGTGCCATGAAAGCTGTATAGGCTTTGTCTGTAGGAAATGAGTTTAGTTTAGCTTTTCATCTAATTAAGAAACGGCTCTGTTGGGTTCTCAGTTTGTTCTGTGATGATGAGGATAATGCATGTTCTCTCTTGGGAAGAAGTGACTGAAGTTGATGCAGATGACAAAATTCCTGGTGGCACATAACTTCCTGCCCCTCTGTTCCTGTTTCATAGTTCTCTCTTCTTTGAACAAAAAATATTTCCTTTTATAAGTCAACTTACTGTTGTCAGCCTCTCAATCCCTAGGACAGTGCGAGCATGTAGACGATGCTGGGAACTGATGGAGGCACTTTGTCCATCAAAACGAATGGGCATAGCTTCCTGAACACGATGCTGTGTACAGGTAAAGTGCAGCTTAATCGGTCACCATTTCACCTGTTAGGTGGAATTTTCCCTGGAAATTTTCCCTATGCTTCTGTCATGTGTGTGCAAGTCAAAAGGACATGTTTCTGATATTACAAGTTAGCTAAAGCCTGCCTACTGTTGTCCTTTTTGCTGTCTCATGCACTTTATCTGCATTTATTAGATGCAGGTTTCGCTGTCTCGTGGGTACTGTTACAACCACCTCTCTCTTTGCTTATAAGTTTTAGGGTTTTAACCCTTTGTAGATAGTTTTATTAGCTTTAAACATATTTTTTTGGAGGAGAGCTGCTTCTGCTATGTGCGCTGTTCACAAATATGATTTGGTTTTGCCAATGCCAAAATACTCTGTTAACATCACCGAAGAGTTCATGTGCCTACGTGGTTTGGAGTGATGCTTTGAAAAAAACCCCGAAACAACTGAATGACCTTTGTGGCAGGGAGGTATATTTTATTTTTTCTTTTCCTTTTTGATACTTGTGCATCTCACCACCCTGGTGATAGCTGTTCCATGAAAAAAAAGGAAGACTACTACCCTTATTAGCTTCTTAATTAAGTCAAGAGGCAGAGGTCTGTCTGTCTGCTGAAGGTTGTCCTGCTGTTGATTACCATAAAGTATGGATATGTTGTTCTGTAGCAGATTCTTTTTCATTTGGGTGCTTGAAAAGCCAGGAACTTAAATATGCTAAAAAAGGTGAAAGAGTATTTCACTTATTTGAAGTAAAATCTGTGAATACTAGATTTGAAGTTGACAGAGTAGCCTTAATTCAACTTCCCTGTGTTTTTACATTCGTTTAATTATGTGATCACATGCTGTTTTCTGTGGGAACCCATCTTCTCCTAGTACACCTAATGGATCTGGTCTTGGGGTGAATAGAGGCTCTTGAGTTAGAGGCTGTTTTCTTATGATCTATTGCTTCACTTACTGCAAACACTGGTAAATGTTTAATACATGAGGGAGGAGATAGTGGAAAAAGAAAGGGTGCTCTTATTCTCAAGATTACGGTGAGAGCATGCATGTGCTTAAAGCAAAAAATGTGCTTGAATTGAGTTGCTTGTAAAATCAGACATCTTTAGGTGGGTTACAAATAAAGCTGGTATTTCTGCTTTCTGTTACCAATTCACTTACTCCTTTTAACCCTTCACTATTTCTACCTTTTAAGACACTCTATTCATCTAACTGTAAAGAAAAAATAAAGTCAATATCACAAGTAAAAGCCTACCCTTGTGTTGCCTTCTTTCCTATCACTTTGCTGGTATACAAAAGACTTTTTTTTTCTTTTCTTCTCCCCATAAAAGAGCGATTTCCAGAATATTGACTTCCAATTGGTAGGAAGTGTGCTGTGTTCTGTATTACTCACTGAGAAAAGTGCACAGAACCCTTCCTGACAGTTTAGTTGGAGATGCTGTGCTAAATAGAATCTGCCTGTCTGTAGCCAGGTCTGTTTTTTTTCTAAGCACTGGGAGTTCAGCTGTTTGCTCATAATTTTTTTTTTTTTTTTCATATTTCATTACTACAAAGAGACCACAAAGAGTACTTGTTTCTTTCTCTCTCTCTCTTTTTTTTTTCTTCCTCTCCCCTCCAGTTGACACAATCAGTATCATTTGAAGGAAAAAATTACCCACAGAATGGGAAGTAGGGTGGGAAAATGTAATGGGATCTGCAAATCTTTTCTGTCTTGTCTGAGTAAATGAGAGCTGATGAGAGATGCAGCACAATGAAGGCTGGGGAATGCTGGCTGAACTGGTATATAAAGATTGTTTCATTTTGCTTCATTTCATTTTGCTGTATTGAGTTTGAAAGGAAAAATTGCAGTGGACATGAAAGTTTGCTGTGGAAACACCTTAGATTGCTGTACCCTTGATGTGAACTTCGGCAAACATGAAAAGGAACGTTAAATAAAGTGGTGTATGAATTGTGTAGGTGTGTTTCTGAAGCTGCTTTTTGAAGAGTGCCCTTTCACAAAGAGTGGCCCTGCCTCTAGGGTTATTCTGCTGCTTTTACTTTTAATCTCTTTTTGTCCACTTAAGTTACCAGTTGGGAAAGGTGTCACAGTGGGGGTTTTCTGTGGTTTTGGGTTGGGCTTTTTTGAGCAAAACCATACTGATTTTCAGGCAGATGTTACCATGTAATCCCTCAAAGCATCATTTTTGCATGCAAACTTTCAAGAAGACTAGGAGTTTATTTCTTCCTCCATTTGTGCTCACCCTAAAGGTTCATCTGACCCTTTAAAATGAGTATAACATAGACTAAGGAAGAATTTAGGGGAGAACTAGCTCTATGAGAACTAGCAATGCGCGCATCAATAGAGAATTTTACTTTATGTATTACAAGCTATAGTGCGTTTGTCCAGCTGGAGTGACTGCATAGTGCTTGCTGGAAGGAGGAGCTGTAGTTAAAATCAGGTGTGCATAAAATCTCTGACAACACAGATCATAAGATTTGAGACTCCTGTAAGAGCTGCTACTTTGGGGAGTTACCTTTAATAACAGCATATTTAAAGATTAAACCCTTTTTAATTTTTTTTATCTAAATAAGTAAATTGTAATGTTCAGAAGTAAGATTCAACATCCTATCTTCAGAGTCCAGCTGGTGCAATCCCAAGGCAGGTTCATGTCATAAGCATATTCAAGGCTCTTCCTTTGGAAGATGTTTAAAAATTCTGTATTCTCACAAGATGGGCGTGCTTGGCAAGCATTTACTTGGCAAGCAGTTTGCTTTGTACACTCAATCCCTGGGATAGGGTTGGTGGGCATAGGAAGAGAAATTAAGGGGGATGGTTTTACTTTTCTCCAAGCAAAAGGATGGTTTGTTGGCATTGTGTAATATAGGTCTTCTACCACTGCGAAGGCAAGGGAGAGATGGGATAATTTTTTGCACACACACGGTGTCATTACTAGAGAACACCTCTCCCACTTCATGGAGAGCTGGCAAGTGCAAGGGTGTCCACAGCAAAGTGAGTGTCTCTGGATATGATTCATTCCAAGGAACATCTGTTGAGCTCAGTATCTAAAATCTGGGTGTTGCAAAGTGTTGTGGATTCATGTTGCTAATTTAAGCACAATCCCATTGTTTTTTTCCCCTGGCTGTGGTTTGGGAGGTGGAAGTGTTCCTCATTTTCACCTCCCACACCCCCCAGGTAAACTCCATAGGCTCAGACGGGTAAATCTCAGATAACAGAAGAAAAGTGATGAAAACCAAAAGTGTTCTTCACTTCCCCCTTTAGGAGTAGGTTCCACATCAAAGAGAGAGGCAGTGTTCCCAGTATGATGAGTAGAAGTAATGGCTACACAGCACTGAGCACAGATCTGAGAATTAAAAAGCTAGGTGAAATCCAGAATTAATTGGGTTTGGGTTTTTTTGGTTTGGTTTTTGTTTTTTTTTTTGGCAAAATATTTCATCTAAGTCTTTATGCTGTGCAGTCTGAATAGCTATCCTACCTCATATACAATAGTAATTCAAAGGATATACTTTTTAGCAGAATAAATTTTTGCTGCTTGACAGGAAATACTTGTACTAGTAAATTCCATGGACAGCTTCTTCCCCCAATATTGTTTTGTCTGATTATATAACCTTGAAAGTTTAAAATTGAGTGGTTTACTGTAAGAAGCATTAAGTAAATGCAATCTCTCTGTTTTTAATAACAGTAGCTCAAATTTCATGTGAGATCACACTAGTCCTCCAGTGTAATTAAGTTTATGGTTTTTGCATGCACTTCAAATGCCTGTGATGTGCAGTTAATAGTGTTTTTCAGACAAGTATTAGGACACCTCAGCAACGATGCCATTGTGGGCTGGTGTCTATCAGCAGTGCAGACACCACAAAGTAATGGAAATTGCAAGACACTTTACTATAATTTGTCTAAAAATATGCATGACAGCAGAGCTTTTTTACCTGAGTTTAGAAAGTGCTAAGGCTCTGAATTAGAGTGAAGCTTCATAAATGAATTGGGCATGAAACAAGATTTTCAAGTTTGGCTCAAAGTCCAGTGTGTATTGAGAGCAAAGTGTGCCTGAATATCAGAGACCTTCTGCATCATTGGATTTTGTATAATGACTATATCGAGTCTGACTTCTGCTACACCCACTTTAACTGGAAGCTGATATACCACTGCATAGGGAGCTGTGGAGAAAAGCTTTGGATGAACTTTTCATCTGTGTGTATATATATATATGAAACAAAAGTATTTTCTTTAAACTGTAGACAGTGATTGCTTATTTCAAACAAGATTTGGTTTTCAAATGTTTTGAAGATGAAGGTCAAAATTTTGAATCCAAGAGGAGGAAGGAAGTTTCTGACTTGGCTCTTTCTTAACACACTTACTGAACATTGCAAGTTACAATTGTTCTTAGCTAGGTTTGGATGTCGAGCCAGATCTGTGTTTACAGTGTCACAGCTCTGTAAATCAGAGTAAGATCTGATTATTTTGGTATCTTGGAATGTCTGGGCCTCAGTCTGTGGCATCAAGATTTTGGGAGTCTTTGAAGTTCAGCTTGGGTGTGTGTGGAAGTGTTGTAATTGAATGCCTAATCTCTTTCTGAAACAATCCCCTCTAATCTGATATCAGAACTATCAGGATTATCAGAAGTCAGTAATGATAATATCACGCATCAAAAAGCCTCTCCTCCTCTAGGAAGCCAAAGTATAACTTGCTTTATGTAAGTATTTAAGGATGCAGTAAAGACTAACAGGTAATACATGGGGCAGATCCTCAGTGACCTTCCTTTCAGCTCATGAGCTAACTCCCATGCAATCTTAGTTGTGTTTCGGGGACGGCCGATGTGGAAAATCTCTGGCAGGTAGCTGTGAACTAGCCCTTCCCTTCTTTTCTTTAAACAGCACATGCAAATGCTAACCAACCATCTATTTTGTTCATGCAAAGTTTTGCCATGCAAATTTAGGCTGCAGGTTTCCTTTGTTACACCTAAAGAGGTTGGAATGCTCTTTTGAGTGGGAAATAATAACAAGGATAGTTTAGGAGCGCCATTTTTTTTCTGTTTTCTCCTAAATTAAATGAGCATCATCCAGAGTTCAGTGAGTCCACTGCATCAGCGAGGACTACAGGATTTGGTCCCCCAGGTATTAACTCGTGTCAGTCCTACAGGGAGCTTTCTATGCCTGCAGTCTGCCTCTTACAGGGACTGATGGAGGCAGGGAGCGGAGTGGTTGGGACAGACCACAGGAGAACCTGTCATGGCTTCAACTGCTCTTCACTGTCTGGGAACTGCTTGTTGACATTTGAGAGAACATGTTATATATGAGAAAGTGATGAGTGAATGGAAGTTAAAACAAAAGGGTTGAAAACAGAGCTGTAGTCAATCTAGCCCAGTATCTCAATAAACCAGGGACATTTTTCCATGGTGAATTTGGGGCAGATACTGCAGCAAGTGTCACGATAGCAGGGTCTTCTCCCCACTCCCTCCTCCCCTTCCATTAAATCTACATTTGGAAGGTGGATGGTGCTGACTCATAAATTAAATTGGAGTAATACATACAGTGTATATATATTTCTGTCACTTTGTCTCAAATTAAACACGAACCTTCTCCCCTGACAAGATGATAGAAAAGTTAATTGCTCGCCCTGGCTTTAAATTGGAATTTGAATTTGCAAAATGCTAAAGGTTTATGAGATCTAAATCATGAGGAGCTTAAATTACATTCCTGTGATAAAATATTAATAAATCAATTAAAACATAAGCCGAGTATAATATTACTTTTTTTGTACGAACCTTGAACACAATAATTCATTAGAGTGTGCAGTAACAATTATTGTATCTTTTTTAATTTTCTTTTTTATTAGGTTTTGTTGCTTGTTTTTTTTTTTTTTTTTTAAACTGGGGAAAAGGGAACATCAGATGGGAACACACCATGCAATGGTGGATTATTATCCTAGTACCAAATCTAGTCATCTCCAGATAACAATGCACATAGAGAAGCATTTGAGTACCCTGAACTCCCCACATCACATCATGGCTCCAGTATAACAAGATGCATTCCCTGAAAGTGTGGGGCTGTTTATCCCCTTTCCTCCATAGGAAAGGAGGGCAGTAGCTCAGGAAGCAAGGATCTAAACTTAACTGCTCTTGTTTTTTGTTTTTTTTTTTTCTCTTTTCCAGCCTCTTCCCCTACCATTTTATTCTATTTTATTCTCCTTCTATTCTCCTTTCCCCTTCTGGGTACAAGGTTGGTATGATTTCAGTGTCAAAACCATGAAAAATTCACAGACCTTTCTGTAAAGCTGGCCTGAGTTTTGTGGTGGCTAGAATTGGATTCTGTTACTAGATTTTCAGTTAAGTTCTGAGCAACTCTCACAGCTCTAAGCTTTACATAACCCGTTTCTGCGCGCTATATAAAGAGCACTTCAGGCACAGTATGAAACTTGGTTATTATTTGAGGAAGGAGGTGTTATGCTAGCTCAGCATGCATTTCTTATATGCAAACATTAATACACAAGGAATGCAATTATTACGTATACCTGCACGCCACTCGTGCCTGTGAAGGTGCGGATCCCTTCGTTAAGTGCCTTTTACCTCTGCGAAATGACTGGACTGCACGTCTGATACAGCTTTGCTCTGTAAAGTGTCTAATTGCTATTATTACATTATTTGTGTTGAATTCTCGAAACATTATTTAGTACAAATTACATGCCAGTGCCAAATTGGCAGCTCTGGGGACTGAAGTCTGCTGGATGTACCCATAGCGTAGGTACTGTGGCTGAATGTGCCCTGCCCACCCTGCCCTGCACCCCGGGGTTGTGCAGAAACACCGCACACTCTCTCGTCTTTGCTAGCTGTGCCCTCTCCTCCTTCGAGTCATCTGTGCTGCAGCCAAGAGATTTTAGACTAAACTAGGGAATTTAAGTAGAAGCCCAAGTCGGGTCCCCCTCTTAGGGGGATGAGTGGCCACTAGAGGAGAGGAGTACGGATGGCATGCGGCAGGGAAGGGGTGAGCAGCTGCTGCTCCCCCCCTCCCCGTGCCTGCTTGCAGCCTGCAGCCTTCCTGCTCACATTGGTACAGGGCAGCTGCTGTTGGCCAGCTGAAAGCAGTTAGGGCCAGAGTCAGCTGGGGAAAACAAGTGAGAAGAGATCCAGGAGCAGGTGGTGGTTTGTGCTTCTAACCACCTGTCTGAGCAACGCTTTACTGTACTGCCCAGAAACCATGGCAGGATCCAGTTTTCCCTGGGCATGGGATCCCTTGTTAGGCTCAGGGTCCTCTCCACGGTGAGGCTATAAACAGGGGATTAAAGGATCTTGCTTTACTGTTGCTTCTGGCTATCTTGATTTGGGAGTGACTTCAACTTACAATTAAACCTTAGTTTCCACGGGCTTTTCCATTTGCTGTCCCTTTACTGATGTGACCACTCAGGGTCAGTTGCACCGATGCAGAATATAATAAAATTTTGTGTTTCTAAGCCCATGAACCATGTTGGTACTGACAAGCTCTTCATCAATACCAAAGAATTGGTTGATAGTTTTTACATGCTTTGCTTTTCACTATTCTCTTAACAAGGGAGATGTGGGAAAAGTCGCTCAAGTCCCTTTCCACCGGCTCTCAGTCATGTAGCAAGTTAGTGGTATAGATTCAAGTAGACTGTGTTCTAAGAGCCAACTGTTGCTTTGCACATCACCAGAATTGGAGGAATGATGAAGATGGTGACGCCTGTTCATCAGGAAGTAGAAGGTGATCATTGAACTTGTTTTATGCAGACTGAAAAGCAGCTATCAGATGTGATTAATTTCTTGTGCCTACCAAAACGAGCTAGTGTTTAAACCCAAGGTAAACCCGAAGGCATCGTATCACCAGGACGGTCTGTTCTTCCTTTATCGTGATTTTTATATCAACAGATTGTTGAGGGTTGATCCAGCGTTGTTTGTTGATGGCACTTGATAATTGCATTTAGTCAATAGATTCCATACTTTGTAGGTTCTGTTTTAGATGGTGACTGAATCTTTTTGAGCACTCTTGTCAATAATTTTTTAAAACTGAATTGGTTGAAGTTTGTGTGTGTGTAAGGATGTATTCCAGACTTTTTTACAGGGATGACTTCCAGCAGAAGCTGAGAGAATTTTTCATGCCAAGTTCTTTGTCAGTGGTATCTTTCTGCAAAGTAGAGGGATTACTCTGGGGAAGTGCGTTCTCTATGGCACTCTCTCCTTGCTAGGAGGGAAGCTAGACTATACGTGCAAGAGCATTATTGCCTGCTGCCCCCATCCTACTCAGAGCTGGAAATCTAGGTGACATCAGGTGCTTGAGATGGTGAATTAAGTCTGGCATATTGGCCCATAAAAATGGAGAGGAGAGCATGGACTGGCCAGTGCCAGTCCAGGTGGTACTCTCCACCTTTGAGAATTGTCCTTCCCCAAACGTTTTTTCCCTGTCCTGCTTGGGGATTGCCATCCCTTCTTTACTCCAGCCCCGGGAAGGCAGCCCGCAGGTGGGTGGACAGAGACACACTGTGGTAAGGATTTCCATGCCTGTTGGGGGCACTGAGGTTCTCATCGACGATGGTAAACATGATTTGGCTCCCGTGCTCTTGTAATCAGGCTTACTTGTGCTGAAACAGAGATTGCTCTATTGCAGTGCCAGGCCTCTAGCAATACCAACTGTTAAATAATAAACAGGCCCTGGTTGTTGGCAGCAGCTCCCTGGCCCCCCCTGCCCCTGACAACATAGAGTACCCATTTTCAGGGTTTACCTGCCCGCCTGTGCTCCAAAGCACAGACCAGCGCCCGTGTTCATTGGAGGTGGAAGCAGCACAGAGACATCAGTCTCTGTCTAATCTGCTTAGTTTATTATTCTCTAAGGACCTGGGGTGATATAGCAAACATGCAGTGCTTTGGCAGCACTAACAATGGCTGTGCTGTTGTTCTAGATAATATTACAGACTTTTGCCGAATGCATGGGATGGTTTTTTCCTCTGTTCACCTGCCCGTTCTTTAAGGTTTTCTTTTCCTTTTATTTTTTTCCCCTTTCTTTTAGTGGGGATGAGGTAGTTGCTGTGAGGGGCTAGTTCCTTCTTAATCAGCTCTGGGTTTTTTTATGTGAATTAAAAAATAAAGTAGCATGTTTAACTGATTTGTTCTCCTGGTGACAGAATGGTATTTATTGTTTTACTGCATTAAGAAGTATTACCAAGCCTTTTTCCTGTAGTTTATGGATAAAATGGTCCTTGGAATGAAGATCAATTTTTTTATTTTTTAGTTTTTTTAATCAAGGGGCTCCATATGGAAGTCTCTTAACCAGTAGGGGAAAAAATACTGCAGAAAAGAAACCCCTGTTCTTATCTCCCTTTTGGTTGCTCCTGTAGTTTTCATTTGATTTCCTTATTACTGTGTACACTGTACACATGTAGAAAACAGTATGTCCTGGTTTATGCAGAAGTGAAGTTCAAGAGCTTGGAGATAAATTAGGAAAAATATTGTGATATTGTGAAGAAGAAGAAGAGATTATATTGCGGAGTTAAAATGTAACGGCATGAATAGATTGGAGTGTACATATTAATTTCCCTTTCATTCTCTAAAACCTTGGGTGGAACACAAGCCAGGATTTGACTTCGTGGATAATGTTTTTATTTTATTTTACTCTTGTATATGAAATGAATTTTAAACAAAGTTTTGTTTCCATTCCATACAGAGTAGTGTATTTGGTGTCAACTAAACTTTGCACAGTATAGACCATTTTTGTTATCTTCGAGCAGATTTCCTGAGCTGTGGGTTAACCATGGCATGGATGCTAAGAAAAATCTTTGTGTAAAAAGTGTGGGTGTTTCCAGTGTTCTGTGGGAAATTCTGTCAAAATTGCTTATCAAGTCTACTTGAAACTCCACCCTTTACCATATTTACAGCAGGTGCAAATGTAAGGAAGCAAATGTAATTACTAATCAGACCTGGGAGCACTGCCCTGTCACTAGCTTTTCATTTCCTCTAGGCAGCTTTGCTGTTAAAGGTCTGAGAGCCCTTTATAGCCCTCACATAATTAGTATTTAGTGTTTAAACTAAGACATAGGAGATGGTGAGATCTGAGGCTCACTGATGCAGTTGCCTTTTAAAATAGATTGTGTAATATATCTATATCCATTTTCAATAAGTGAGTCTCATTAAATATTCCACAATACAGTGGGAAAACTTGAGTTTATCTAAATACTTGGGCCAAATCTCATTATATGGAATTTTCAAACCATCTAGGTGATGTTAGGAGACTAGCACTCTTTGCGTCCTATGGCATTTGTTTTCCTAGCACACTGGAGCACTTCTGAAAATTCTTGTGTGTTTTTTAATCATCCCTGAAGGCTTTGGTCTGAACAAGCATCTGGCATTTTGCACAGTCTGTGTTGAGACTGCAGCAATGACTTTTTCCCCTGTTTGTCATTTACTTGAGTAGATCTTTAAGGACAGTCTTTTGATTTATTCTCAATGGGAACAAGGTGGGGTTCAGTGCTTCTGAAGGTCTTCAAAATATGGAAGAAATAGCAGATAAATTTTTGGTTAACGTATCCTTTCTGCAAGTTGTAGATTTTAGATAGTTTAATATGTCTTGTTAGTTTGTTTTTTTTCTTTTTCCTTTTTCATAAGAATGTTGAAGTGATGCCAGCAGATAATTTTCGTGAGGCTAGAACAGGGCAGCTACAGGTATGCAGGGAGAGGCAGTACACTTGGGAGATTAATGAAGTGCCTTTGCAGCTGCTATTGTAGAAGCTGGAAACCTTGTTTCATTAAGCAGAAAAATAAACTACAGAAACAGAAGACTCCCTCTTCTTCCTTCTAAAAGTGTTCCCTTTCTTAAAATGCACATTTTTAATCCAGTGGGAAGAGTCTTTTCTTACTGCTGACATACTCCTCAAATCATATTGTTTTCAGGCAGTAGGTAGAGTGTGTAGATGAGTGACATTTGCTTGTAACTGTAACTAAAACACAGTTTTAGTGACATCAAAAAAATTATTGCATTTATAAGCTGAACCATTTACAGCAGGTAGAAGGAAAATTCAAAGCTAGACTTAGCAATGGAAAATATCTCTCTCGGTGCCTGCAGCTATGCCGTAATGGGGTGTGATTTATTTAGCTAAGAGTTGTCTGGTCAGTACTTGGTCAAGAGACAGACCAGGAAGAACTGGAGGGAGCTGTGGGAGTGATTCAGTAGGTGGTGCTGTTCCCTTGAAGCCAGCTGTGATGCTGTGCCCAGCAGGATATTTAGGGAGCATTTCTTTCTAAAGCTCTAGCTTTTAGGTCTGACTTTGAAAGTCTAGGTATTTGTTGCCATAAAAATCTTGTAAATGCTTTTTTGTCAACTGGAGCAGTGTTCTTAGATATATATTTGAACTTCTGGGACCATGGGAATGGAAAATACAGTAGAGGATAACACCTAATGTTTTTAGAGTTGTCTCATAACTCTTAAACCCAAAACTTGAAGCAGATTTCAGGATGTGTGAATTCTAGGAGTCATAACTGAAGCCCAACGCCCTGTGGCAATGAACGGGCAGATATTTCCTTGCTGTGTGGATAGCATTCCTCCAGGTAGCACCAGACTTGGCTTCCAGCACAAGGTTAAGTTGATTCTAGAAGCAGACCCAGAGAGGACTGCAAACATTCCAGTGCTGGGAGCTCCTTGAATGTGTGCTGCTAGTGATGGCTCTCCACTAAGCTATGAACTACAGTCACGTAATTAACAAAGCCGCTTGTTCTTTCAGGGGATGTGAGTGGTGTCTTTCCAAGCTTCAGAATTATTCTTCTCAGAAATCTTCATAAGAAGTGAAACCTGTTGCATTGTGCTGGGCATGAGTGCATCTTTTGTGGGAGGACTGCTTACTATGGTCACTTGGAAGAATGCTGTGTTTAATTCTGTGGGTCACATAAAATATAAGATCAGAAATTCCCCCTTTGTATGGTTTCAGATCAGAAAGGACCATTAGATCATCTGTTTTGACCTTCTGTGTGTCAACAGCTGTTAGACTTGTTCGGTCATCCCTGTTTCGAGCCCATTTATGCACAGGCAGTATTTCTCCATCTTGAAACCATCAGGAGGTTAAAGCTTCTCTCTTCCATTGATAGTTTTGTTCCATTGGTTAATTCCCTTGCTGTTTAAAAATGCAGTTTCTGGTTCAATTTGACCTTTCTTTCTTTCTTGGCTTCATGTTCTAGACTTTGGTTCTTGTTACGCCTTTCTTCACCCAATTGAAGATCTCTTTAGAAAACAATGCAATAAAGAAAAGTAAATATGTTTTCCTGAGCCTACCCCACTACCTCCTGTTTGTGCCTCCCGGGACTGCATTAGCCATCTTTGTCACATTGCACTGGGTGTTTGTGTGCAGTTGATTATTTGCTGTGACCTCTAAATCATTTTCAGAGTCACTTCTCTTCCAGGATGCTGCACACCCCCCATGTACCCGTGCCTGATCTTGTGAATACAGCAGATGTTCTTTTTTCTTAAAGGCATGCCATACTAAAAAGCTTTTTTTGAAAGAACAGAAGCTTGTGCAGATACTGGATGCTCCCCAGTTGTCCATACTCTGTTCTCCAGTTTTTGCATCACTTGGAAGTTTTTATCAGTGGTGATTTTACAACTTGGGAGTGATTGATCAAAATGCTGGACAGTGTTGTGATTCTGACTAATTTTACCTGCATCTTTCTAACAACACCTATATTTGAAAATGCCTAGGTAACATTTTTCTGAGGGTCTTTCCAGTAGTTAGCTGGTCAACCTGTGATTTCTTTGACGGGACTGGAATGTTCTGTAGTAGTGCTAAATCAAATGCTTATAAAACTTTAAGTGTATAAGCTCCTAGACTTAGAAAACATGTATACAAAGAATGAAGTCAGGTTTGTTTTACAAGACATCTTTTCCATAAACCCATGTTAATTAGCATTAATAATTTCACTACCTTTTAGCTCTCTATCAGTACAGTCGGTCTTAGCATACCGAGTGCAACTTTACTGGTGTCAGTAGGTTTGTACATTTTGATCACTTAGTGTTTTTAATGAGCAAATATTACAAAAAATAAAAAAAATAAAATAAATCAAGGCTTAAGGATACAGCAGTGTAAGCGAGAGCACTTTAATATTAGGAGAAGCTGTCTGTAACTCCTCTGTGTGGCTGTGGATGGAATGCACTGCTGAGTTCCAGTGACCATAAGCAGAGTGGACATTGGAGAAGGTCTCTAAATGGAATTTTTATCCATCAAAACACTTGTGGGATTTCTTACAAAAGTTAATGTTGGTTCTGGATTTTTTATTTTTTTTTTTAATTTTACGTAAAGCATGTGTATTCGCTCTGTAGGCATCGGCACGCTACTCCCACGGACTCTTGTTTGTACTATAGCTCAAAGCAAAGCTTGGTTTTCCTCAGCCTGCCTCTTTTTTCATTTTCTAAAGTTCACAAAGGGAATCCAGTGGGGAAATCCTCAAAGCACCACAGAGCTGTAGGTGCTGATGAGATAGATGGCTGTGCAGCAGCTGTGCTGGTGTGGAGGCGGGAGGTTGATGACTCCTGTAAACATCCCTGTCTTCCTTTCAGATAGCTTGAGATGTGATTTTCTTCCTATCTGTTTTTGAGATGTTTTGCACTTTAAACACCCTCTTTTGTCTAGCGAGCCTGAAATATTTACCATTTATATTAGCCTCTACACAAAAAAAGTTGAAGGGCTCTGCAAGCAGGATTCATGGACTACTGCATTTGACTTTAGTGTATAGAAATTTGGAAGGTGGAGATGAGAGTTGTGTGTATAGAAATATTGTAAACTTATATAAAATAAATGCATGGATTTTATTTTGTCTCTGGGGCATGGAGACTTGGCCAGAACTGGGCTGGCAGGATGGTTTAAAAAAAAAAAATTAAAAAAATAGCGTATACAGGAATGACCTACTTTAAAAAAATTAAATTGGAAAAAAGTAATGGCTTGTAGCTATGGGATAATGGAATTTGGGACACTGGTGACTACACTTCATCCTAATCTTGCTTTTAATTGACAACAGATATGTTTGTGCTTTATTATGAAAGCACTTAGTGATCAACATACCTTTGCTGCATGAAACATTCATCCTTTTTATGATGCTGTTCAGAGCAGCTAGTCCAGATTCTAATGTCCAAGTCTAGGATTTTCACTGGAATCCATGTGCACTGTATTCTGAGGGAAAGTCTCTCTGATAATTGAAAACAAACAAATAAGCCCCACCCAGTCTCTTTCTCCCTCAAAAAAATCTCTGATTTCTTTCTTAAACTTAAACTTCTTCCTGTTCAAAGGACGATATAGTGAAGGCTAGTGTCTCCAGTGAATGCTGTGTGGCAGGTTAATGTTATCCCTGTTGAAAATATTTGGGGTAGCAACTCTGTCATCTTGCATAGTGCAGAGGATTGTTTTTCCTGATCCACCTCTCTGGACATTATTGTGATACAAATATTTCCATTAGCATAATACATGGGTTGGAGAAGCTGAAACAGAATTTAAGTCCTTTCTATATTGTAATGACAGCTAAAATTCATGAGTCTCTAACCTACCCATTTAGCACTAGACTTACTTTACTCAGAAGTCATGTTCTGAAACTTAAGGACAGAATTCTGTTTTCAAGAGAAGCTTTTTTAAAAAAAAAAGTTCTTAGTGATAAGCCATTTGAAATAGCATTTTTTTAACTTACTGTAGTGTTTTCACCCACAAATTTATTGTCATTTTCTGATTCTTCTTGATGAAAAAGCCATTTTATGTCTTAGCAGTTTTATATATATTTTCAGCCCATAAGCTCTTCCACCTTGAAAGTTCATAGTAGATTTTGTGAGATACTGTGTGCCTTGGGAAGTCTGAATGATTTATTAAAATCTCCACCCTTCATCCTCTTCCAAATACGACAGTCAGAATTCGAAGTGAGAATAATTACAGCTGTGCAGTTACGGCAGTTCTGAAAGACAGGGTAATATGAAGACTCCAGAGGAAATGTTAAAAATTCTAATAGTTTTTTATAAAAGACAGAGAGAGACTGTCAAGCCAGAGGTTTAAACAAAGAACAGGTTAAAGTGGAAAAGACAGACTGACCTAAGGGCCATCAAGGGGCAGTTAAGCCATGGTCCTGAGGATAAGCATCCAAAACCTCATTGTCTCAAATATTGATATCTTGATAGGAAAAAGGAAAGAAATGAATCTCTTTCACTACCTCTCTCTGAAATACTAAATTAAGGTTAGTGGCTACATTTGACAAAGAAAAAGTGTTTCATCTGTGCTGCACATAGGGAACTATTAGTATGACTACTGCATTTATACAAATTGAATGGCATGCTATTGTCCGTCATCATCTTCTTTTCCTTTTTCTATCCTTGTTTTGAATAATTCATGGGAAAAATGATCACTTCATAATGCCACAAACTCACAGCAGGCAAAACTAATTTTACATGATATGAAAACAGATTTTATTTATTTAAGAGTAATATTTAAAGAAAACAACAACTTTTTTGACACCAGCTGCTGGGAAATAAATAGAATATTTTATGACACAAAAAATATCCAAATGCATTAAAAGCTGTTCCTGAGAGAGGGATTAAAAAATAAAATATAGATGCTGGGCAGATAAATTTAAACTTGGTGGTCACTGATGTAATTCTGCTCCTTAGTAGACTGAAGGATATTTTTCTGGAGGACAGGAGACTTTTGAGGAGTGGTAAGTTGTGCATAAGAAGTTCTCTGAATAGTTGGTCTCTTTGTGTCAGTGACTGGGGACAACTTGGGTGACAACTCTGCAAGGCCTCTTACATACTCTAGACCAGATGGTTTTTTTCCCCTCAAGTGTCTGTTGCGTGAGAAGCAACACATCTGACATTTTCCACATCTGACCTTGGCTCTTTAGCAGAAGGAAACACCGAAGCTCTAGGATGCAATGTTAAGTTACAGCTTTCTATTGTATTTTATTTTGTGCGTGTGTTTTTGTTTGGTTGGTTGGTTTTGGTGGGGTTTTTTGCTCCCTCCTTTCAGGGAGTGCTGCAAGAGGCATTCTAGGGGGAGTGGGAGAATATGAAAAAATAAGTCTGTTAATGGTGCTGTGTGCTGCTTTTCCTTTGCCTCCCAGAGAAGGAAAATAGAGAGCTGCCCTGCAGTGTGTTGGGAATGGAGGCCAGCAGCGCTTGCTGTACAGGCCTCTCCTCTCGCTGGGATCTGGCGGCTGGCGGGGGGCTGGGCTGGGTGCCACAGCCTGTCCTGGGCTTCATCCCAGCTGCCCACAAGGCCAAGGAGCGTGTAGGTCTGTGCCTGGTTCTGGTGGCACAGGGTGGGGAGGAGATGGAGAGCGGGAGGAAAGCTGCCCTCTATTCTAGTGCAAGAGCAGTTGGAACAACTGCCATCGGCAATATAAATGTTGTTTATTGCATTTTCTTGTAAAAATGTTTAACTTAAAAAGTCTTAGTGACAGAGGGAATGTAAATCTGAGGCTGAGAGCCTGAGTCTCCAGGAGAAGTTTATTATCCCTGATAACAGCTGAATTCCAGCCTTCCTGTGTGCTATAAAATGGGGCAGTTTTGTCTATTATTGGCACTGTGTGCACCGCTATAGGTAAGAGTTTGTCAGCAGTTCAGCTGTAAGCCCCTATTTTCACGGCTTTATAACTCAACTGTTTAAAAATTCACTCCAGGCTGAAACTTGGCACATGAGATGAAGTCTCTCCAAGTTATGATGAGACTTAGGCTGTCCTCAGGCAGCTTCCTGACAGTGTTAAAAGACATGAGGTGTGCATACAGCTCCTTTTAAAGAGAGAGCAAGGACAAGGGGCCCAGCAATTTATGCCTTTCATTAAAAATGATGCTGTGGTTGGATTCTGGCTTGCTTAGAAGGAGCACCTTGATGACCTTCATTATTCTTGCACAGTTCTTAAATTCGGAAAGATTACATAAGTTATCTCTTCTCTTCCTTGTTAGTTTTATATGGTGAGAAATCCATCAAGCCCTTTGTGTGCACTTAGTTAAATAGGAATTAAATGAACTGTTGTTTTGATAAAGCTTTAAGGTTTAAACACCATTCAAGATTTGCAATTAAATAGCTGCCATTGATTAATATTTATATAGATATTGGGAGATATAGCATGCTCTGAGTGTATGAAGTGTATTGTTATTTAATACTTCAACTAATATTGTCTATGAGTTGTAACTGATGGGTAGTTATAATGATGTAACCTTTGCTCTGACCCAGTGTCACCTGGTAAAGGCGTGCTGTAATCATGTGAAGAGAGTGTGGTTTTCTGTACTTGTACACTCTAGTTCATCAAGGAATGAGGATCAACGCTTTTTTTTGAAGGGTTGTTCATTTTTCAAACCAGTGGGATGCTTTTATGGGGTTGTCACCTTGAAAGTAATTCCATCAGGTTACTTCTGATTTTGTAGCTGGTCATGGTGATCAGGCAGTACCTTTAGTGCTGCAGACTGGCAAGAATCCTTTAAAGGAAGGAAGTGAATAGTGGTAACTCTTCATGTGGTTATACAGATTTATAAGTAGATCCAGCTCTGAAGTTGACCTCAGAAAATGAACCTTTCTGTACATCAGAATCAAAACCCTGGGTAAAAATTTACAAGAGAGAAGGTCTTTTTGAGGTGCATCAAGAGGTGAAGGGAGAAAAAAATCAGTGAATTAAATACCAGCCACTGAGATATATGGAAAGGTGATGCTTGTCTTGTTATCGTTAATAAATATGCAGTATGTATTTGAAAAAATAAGTGTCCATACCTTGCACATACAATTTTGTTTAGATTTTTTTTCAGCATCTGACTCATTAAGGATGTAATTCTTGGCTTATATCTGTTATTAAGAACAGCACTAGAAATTCAATTGGCCTGGTGAAACAAATTCTCTTTTTCTATGCAGTCACAGAGGAGAAATAACCCTGGATTTTCATACAGGTGTCAGTGTTCTGGATTTACACTAGCACACATCTGAAATCAAAATTTAGCCATCTATCTAAAATTTGGGAGTTTCAGTTTGTGTTGTGAGGAAGCAGTTGGTTGGCATAGACAAAGATCTGTGCTGAAGTCATCTGATCTGTTTGCCATCATCCACACCTGCAAAAAGAATTACTTATCTTAATATCGACCATTCTTGATGGATGACTTTCCTACCTCACCTTGGTTATCTGTGCTGGGTTTAGCTGAGATAGAGTTAATTTTCAGAAGAAGCCCGGGGGGGG